>CM046453.1:48708867-48962223 GCA_025506515.1 Flaveria trinervia
TGGCTGCTGGTTTTCCTTTGCTCACTGGCAGCCTCAGTTGAGATGCCAGAGGGCTGAGTTGCCATGGTTGAGGTCTTAATGATGTAATCACTTTCAAAAGTGAGAGCCTCTTCCATATGGACATCCTGAACAGTTCAGAAGTGTCCACCTCAGTAATAGGTGACTGATGTGGGATAGACTGAGGAGAGTCAGAGGTACTCGTCTCTCTTTGAGTAGGGGATGAGAAGAGAGACTCATGGTACCCACCGAATCCTAAGTCTTCATCAGTATAGAAGGATAGGTTGGGAATTGGTTGGTTGAGATCCAAAGGTTAGGGATGGTAGCTGTCCCTAAGGGTGTTCACTTGAGTGTTGAGACTCAGAGTGAGAGCTTAAGGCTGTTGGGCTATGAGCTCATCAGTGTGAGCATGAGGACCTCATCGCTGATTCTTGAAACAATGGGAGTGGTCTGCTCCTCAGGAGAAGTGGGAGCTCCAGTATCCACTTCTTCCTGTATTGGTGAGTATATGGGGGCCTCCACAGACTGAATAGTCTGAGCAGGGGTTCGTTTGGATTTTCTTTGGTAGGTGATGGATATTTGAGGTTGTGTAGAGGGTTTAGAGCAGTAGGTGTGGGTTCAACACTAGCTTGGACTGCTAGGTTGTCACCTTGAGCAATGAGCTCTAACATTTTTTGGACTAGGGCTGTTTCTACCCTGAGAAGCCTACAGTTGGCTTCTTCATAATTTTAACGATGTCGGGCTTCATCTGTCCCAATTTAAGAATATTACCTGTTCCCTCAACTGTGAGCCCAGTTCACAGTTGAGAATGTGTTGAACATATCTAGGAAACATGTAGTATTCTAAGGAGTCTAAGTTTGCAAGTAAATTATTTATAAACAAATTGTGAATACCTGAACTTGACCCCCTGAATCATTCCATGAACTATAAAGGAGAGATCCTCAGGAATCTGGTCCCATCCACCATGCTTGTTTGATAAGCTGTGGATAACCACATGGAGCAGGTATTTCCACTGGGATGAGACCTTCCCTTTCCTGAAGGTCTTTACAGAGAAATCTCCTTCATAGCCCATCTGCTCGAAGGAATGATTAACCGCTTCCTTTGGGAGAACACTTCACCTTCTTCATCATCCAGCTAAAGATGTCGGTTGATGATGGCCGGAGTGATGAAGATTGTTCTCCCCTGCACTGTGGCAGACAGTGCCTTCTCCCCATCCATAATGACCTCTTGCAGGTCTTCCAGAATTCAAGCAAGTGATCCTCATATAGAGTAGGATCAGGGTGAAGTAGTGAGACAAAGACAAGAAACGGCAAACCTCTGAGAAATGAGGATCTTTGTCAGAGCATAATAGAGCAACCTGATTGTGTTGTCTGTGTAGCTGCATGGCAAAGTTAGGATCATTTCTGTGAGCAAGGTCAGCCATTGTGAGGTAGCTCAGAAGAGAAAAATGGGAAAGAAAATTTCAGAGAGAAAGCTTTGGGTTTTAGGTTTGGAAGAAAAGCAGATGATAGAAGAGGGGGAAACCGTTGGGTATATATGAGAGAGAAGGATTTCAGATAAAGTTTAATGAAAGAGGATAAACTTTGAAATCCGTATGTCGGTCCCACCTCTGAAAAGTAGTTTACCTTTTTGCTCAAAAAGTAGTTTTCTTGGAATTCGAAAAGCTTCCGAAAGTAATTTGTCTTCGGAAGTTTTGATTAAAAAGCTTCCGAAGCTAAAATGGCTTCGGAAGAATTTTCCTGAGAGTCTTGAAGATTTATGCTTCGGAAGAGAAATAAACTCTTGGATGCTTTGTATAAGAATGAACAAAGCTTCCGAAAGTAATTTTGCTTCGGAAGAAAAGAGTCCTTAAAAATGAATAAGTGTCTAAGTTAAGAATTTTAAGCTTCGGAAGATAATTTTGACTTCTTCCGAAGGTAAAATCTCTTAGACAGTCATTTATTTTGAAGACATATTTTTCTTCCGAAGGTAAAACGTTATCTTCCAAAGTATCAGAAAATTTTCAAGAATCTAAGGAAAGTCTTCAAAAAGAGTTTTACATTCAAAGAAAACATGAGCTTATGAAAGTGATGAACTAGACAACTTAGGACACACAATTTTAAGAAGAAATAATTAGAATTAGTTTTAAGAAAAAGTCTACTCAAAGTTAATCATCCCAATAGTTGATATCAGATACTTAAATCTCTGTTCATCAAAAGCTTTTGTGAACAGATCAGCATATTGTTTATATGTGTGAACTTTGACTAGTTTAATTAATCCCTTTTCATAGTTATCTCTTATTAAATGATACCTGATGTTGATGTGTTTGGTCCTTGAGTGCTGCACAGGGTTCTCAGTGATAGAGATAGCACTATTGTTGTCTATGTGGATAGGAGTCTCTTTGAAGTTAAATCCATAGTCTAGCATCTGATTTTGAATCCAAAGCACTTGAGCACAGCAGCTTGCAGCAGCAATGTATTCAGCCTCAGCAGTTGATGCAGACACACAGGATTATTTCTTGCATTGCCATGAGACAACCTTCCACCAAGGAATTGACATCCCCCAGATGTAGACTTTGCAGTCATGTTGCAACCACCATAATCACTGTCTGTATAGGCATACAGATTGAAATTAGGATTCTTGGATACCATAGACCAAGTGTTGAAGCACCTTTGAGGTATCTTAAAATCCTTTTCACAGTAATTAAGTGAGACATCTTAGGGTTTGCTTGATATCTTGCACAAATACATGTAGCAAACATGATATCAGGCCTGCTAGCTGTAAGATACATAAGAGACCCAATCATAGCCCTGTATAAGTGCTCATCACACACTCCCCCTCAAGATCTGGACCAAGGGAGTGGTTTCTGGCTATGGGTGTCTTAGCAATCTTACAATCAGTCATGTTGAATCTCTTGAGTATATCTTGAACATACTTTGACTGACTTATGAAGATGCCATCTTCAACCTGCTTCACTTGAATTCCCAGAAAGAAGTTGAGTTCTCATTGAACTCATTTCAAATCTGTCTTTCATCAACTTTTCAAAGTCTTTGCAGAGCTTTGAATTGGTTGAACCAAAGATGATGTCATCCACATATACTTGAACTAGCAGAATGTCTTTTCTTGTCCTTTGATGAAGAGAGTTCCATCTATAGTACCCTCCTGTATCCATGTTTACAGAGATACTCAGACAGTGTCTCATACCACTTCCTGGGTGCCTGATGCAGCCCATAAAGAGCTTTGTCAAGCTTGCAGACATAATCAGGATGATCAGGATCTACAAAACCAGGTGGTTGTTTGACATATACCTCCTCATCAATCACTCCATATAAGAAAGCACACTTTACATCAAGTTGATAGACTTTGAAATTCTTGGATGCAGCAAATGCCAGGAATATCCTAACAGCTTCTAGTCTTGCTACAGGAGCAAAGACATCAGTGTAATCAATCCCTTCTTCTTGTGTGTATCCTTGAACAACTAGTCTTGCCTTGTTCTTGATGATGATTCCTCTATCATCCTTCTTATTCCGAAAAACCCATTTGGTTCCAATGGTAGTCTTCCCATGAGGAAGAGGACAAAGGTTCCATACTTTCTGCCTTTTGAATTGAAGCAGCTCTTGTTGCATAGCTTCAACCCAACTTCCATCCTTTAGAGCCTCCTCAACTTTCTTTGGCTCTAACTAGGATAGAAAACAAGAGTGAAGACAAACATTTGCTTCATGGGTTTGCCCTCTTGTCTTTACCCCGGAGATAACATCTCAATGATGTTTGTGGTAGATGAGACTTGTGGATCCTTAGCTGAGGGATCACAGCAAGTTGCTGAGATAGATCCAATTTGAGAAATCTAGATCTGGTCTTGAAGATTGATCCTCCACATTATCACACCTATCAAGATTAACTTGATCCAATGAGTGTGTGACATCATTGATGTTGTCATCTATGGTATGGTTATTAGCATCAAGAAATTCTTGATCACTATCACCATCACCATTGTTGTCTTCTGCAATTGAGATGTCTTTATCTGGTTGAGAAGCCTCTGAGCTGGAAATTGAAGGCATGCCAGATGTATCAGCTGGATTTGTCATTTTGTGTGCTGATAGAAACCTCATTTGCTGAAGTAGTTTCAACTGGAGCTGAAGGTGTGTGAGTTGAAGGTCTTCCTAGCTCAAATCTTGGATCAGGATCACCTGTATTTAAATTTTCTGCAGATCATGAAACATGCTCACAAGATTTATTAAAAACAGTTGGTAACTAAATCAAGATCAAATAGCCAATCCGGACCAGAACCAGCCACACTGGGTGTGTGCTCATTGAAAGTCACATTGGCTGACTCCTCATAATTCTAGTTCTGAGATTGCATACTCTATAAGCTTTAGCTGGGAAGAGTATCCAATGAAGTGTCCATCGTCTGATTTCTCAGCAAATTGGCTGGTAACTTGATCTTTGGTATCAAGATGGTGCAGGGACATCCAAATGACCTGAGAAAACCAATGAAAGGTTTCCTCTTGTGCCAAAGTTCATAGGAGTCTTACCATGTGTCTTAACTACTAAAACTCTGTTTTGCACATAGCAAGCAGTATTAACTGCCTCTGCCCAGAAGGTGATAGGCAGTTAGAGTCAGACAACATAGTTCTTGCAGCTTCAATAAGTGTCCTGTTTCTCCTCTCAGCAACTCTGTTTTGCTGAGGAGTCCTGGGAGCACTGTATTGTCTTTAATACTCTTTTCATCACAAAATGTATCAAGGATTTGGTTCTTGAATTCAGTTCCTTGATCACATCTTATGGTTTTGACCTTGTGATCACATTGATTCTCAATCTTTAGATGAAATTCTTTAGAATCTCAGGAGTCACATCTTTAGTTCTAAGGAAGAAGACCCAAGTGAATCTTGTAAAATCATCTGTGATCACTAGACAGTATAAGGTCCTTCCTAAACTCATTACACTGGTGGGCCAAAGAGATCCATATGTAACAAGTGTAGGGGTTGTAGTGATGGAGTTCATTCCTTAGGCTTATGGGATGTCTTATGTTGCTTCCCTTTCAGGCATGCAACACAATGATCATCACTTGTAAACTCTTTCTTTGGCATTCCAGTTACCAGATCATGCTTAATCAATTTATTCATGTTTTTAAAGTTTACATGGCACATTCTTTTATGTCATAGGAAAGACTCATCACTATTGGCTTTAGATAGAAAGCATGAAACTTCTCCAGAGGGAGATGTTTCTTGCAAATCCATCTTGTAGATGTTCCCTTTTCTAGGGGCTCTGAGCAGGATGTGCTCATGAGGAATGACCACACTAGGCTTGAGAACAATGCACTCATGCTCAGTAAAGAGCATGTTATGGTTTGATCACAAATTAGGATACACTCAGAAGATTGTACCCAGCTCCTTACAAAGTTTACCTTTTCAATGTTGAGCTACCATTTGTGACCTTGCCCCTTCCAGAAATGTAACCACCTTCATCTCCTCCAAAAGCAACTGGTCCTCCATCAATTCTTTCAACTTATGGAGTAGTGACGTATTGTCTGTCATGTGCCTAAAACAACCACTATTAATGATCCAGACATTTTTGTTTGTCTTGAGTTGTCCCTGCACAAAGAAGTTGATTAGTTACATTTGGAAACCCAAGCCGTACTTGTCTTGGGCTCAGTAAGTGTAATAGAAGGTAATGCAACAGTAATAGATCCTATGGTTGTACTGTGAGGATCTTCTGCTATTGTTGATGGAGAAATTTCGTCATTTGGTCTTTCTTAGACTTCCACACCACCTTTGGACTCTTGGACTTGACCTTCAAAAGCTTTGAAGCTTTTGGAACTTCACAGGTTTTGATGACTGAACCTTCGGAAGATTCTGCAGTCACTGCAGCAGACTTCAGTGCTTCGGAAGAACTCCTTTCTTCCGAGACCAATTTTACTTCCGAAGGTGATTTTCCATTTACCTTCTTCTTTGATTTGGAGCTTCCGAAGGAAACAGACTTTCCTTCCGAAGCTTGAGACTTCTTGAGATTCTTTGAAGTCTTTGTATTGGTCATGTGGATGGTACTCTAGGATTGTATGGGCAATCCTAAGCAATGTGAGAAGTATTTTCACACATGACACATAACATTTTCTTCTTCAAAGAAGTCTCCCTTTGAAGAGCAAGACTGGCTTGGTCACATCCCTTCTCCACCTTCAACTTGGTAGATGTTGAGACAGTTCTTTTGGGCTGTGAATGTTCTTGGAGTTTGATGGTCCAGGCTGTGCAGTAGTGGTACACAGCAGCTCAGTCTTCTTCTTTGCTCGAGATGATTTGAACATGAACTAGGACTCTTAGATGAGGAGTCTTGGTTGATGTTCTTCAGTCTTACTACTTTGAAACTTGGAGAGATAAAAACTTGTTTCTGCTTAGCATCAAAAGTAGCCTTGATTTCTGAGCCTTCTTTGCTTTCCTTTTGCTCTCTGATCAAGTTCTTTCTTTTGGACTTGGTCATCACAGATGATTTCTTCTCCTCAAAAGGATAGTGGCCCTTGGAAGAATCCTCTTCTTCTCTTCTCAGAGGAATTCTTCACTATCACTTCTCATCATCCTCACTTATAGGATCTATGAGAGGAAGTCATCTTCACAAGTTCCACACCTAGGATATCTTACAGACAAGATTGTGTGTGGAGGAGCTATCTCATTTGATCCTAGTCCCTGTCTATTTTGATAGCACACTTTGTTGTGCAGGATGAGGATATCATGTTTTGAAGGTCTCTTCTTCAAGAACACTTTTCTCTGCCTTGGCTTGCTGATCACAAGCTCAGCCTGGCACTCAGTCAATTTAGTTATGAGATCTTGGATCTGAGTTCTAAATCTGTATGTTCATGTTTTAGTACATGAATGGTTTCTCCAAATCTTCTATTTTTAACTTGTAATCATTTTCAGACTTTCTAAAATCAGATTTTAATATGTTTAATGACTCAAGATCGGATTCATCTCTAAGTTGTAGGGACTGTATCTATTCACTTTAGCAATGCATTCAGGGATACAGAGTGTTCCAATACCTTGGCTTCATCATGGTCAGCCATCAGTGCTTGGTTTGGAGGAAGCATCTTCCGCCTGAAAACTCAGTCAAAGCCTCCTTCTTCAACAGCAACAGCAGCATGTTGCTTAGGCTTCTAGACTGAGGAGCTTTGTCAGTGTAGTTTGGTCTGGGTGGTGTTTGGCCCTATTTGCTTTAGGTGCCTTACACTCACCCCTAGCAAAGGACCCATAAGGTTACAGTTGTAACACTTAACTTTGCTTTATACCAGCCAAACTTTCCACTGGTAGCATTGCTGGAAACTTCTTACTGTCTCTTGTAGAACTTCTTGGCTCTGTGAGTGAGGAGAGCCATCTGCTGAACTATCTCCATGTATTCCAGGTCATCTGGATGAATGGCAGTCCAGATCTTCAGAGAGGGTGAAGAGATAATTCCCACAGCTTTCATCAGTAGAACAAAGGCCTGAGAAGAACTTGTCTCTTGGAATAGACTTCCTTGAGTAAAGTTTCCCTTGGTGTCTCCGAGAGGTGGTGATGAAAGGACCCTTTTATGAGTTGTCCGGGTAGCATAAGAGATGGTGTTGGGGTTCTATGCTGTCCCTTTCAACCACATGAAGGGTGAACCCATTTGATTGTTGGAGTTGCCAGATGAACCTTGTATGTTCATCTCCATATGGTATCCACTGAGAATCTCATATAACTCTGTCAGAGTAAGAGTTTTAAGGGTCTCAGTCCTCTTGATCACCACACAATAGTGTGTCCATTGCCTAGGAGTGAGGACATGAATTCCTTACAATGTCTCTGTTCTCAAGGGAACTCCTCCATCCACTAGGGTATCCCACAATCTCACATACCTGAAGTATTGTTGGGTCATGTTTCACCTGCTTTAAAGGTGAAATTTTCAACTGCTGCTTCAGAAGATCTTCTTGTTCTCATTGGCTTCAGAGGAGCCTTCATACATCAGCTTCAATGCATCCCACATTGTTTAGCTGTTTTGCACTTCTTAAAACCTCTGTATACAGAGTTTGGGAAGCATCTGAAGAGCAGTCATGGCCTTCTGTCAATCTCTACTCTTTTTCTATCTTCATCTGAGTAGTTGGCCATATCTTTAGGAATCATACCAGCACCAGTAGCAGAGGGGTGTTGGGTATGAAAGGTCCATTTTCAACAGATTCCCACATTCTTGAGTCAAGAGACCTGATGAAGTCTTCCATCCTCATGCACCAGGGTCAAATCATCGAGAGTGATCAGTGGGGATTTGTTCATGGTTCCAGTCTCCATATCAGTCTTTGAGATGGAAGCCATTTGAAGAGTTTAGGTTTTTGTGTGTGTGAGGGATCTTAAGATGGTTAGATCTTATATCAAGAGCCTGAATGCTCTGATACTAATTGCAGGATCGTTTAAGGGTTTGAACACAATTACAACACAACAACACAATGAGAGATTATCTAAACTCTAATCCAAACAGTAAACTGGGTTAACCAAAGTGATACAAAGAACACAAGTAAAGCAAGAGACCAGAACAGGAGATATGGTTTTCAAGGATGCAGTATATTGCTTTCTCAAGTTCTTTTACAGGTGTTACAAAGTATATTTAGATACAAGAAACTTGAAATACTTATACTACAACCTACAGCCGGCTATACTATGAAAGCCAGTGGATACAATTGACTAGACCCTAACAAAATCAATTGTAGAATCAAAAGGCATATCTGCCTTTTGACCTGGTGACTATGACATGCCATAACTCACATCCTTATACATTACAAAAAGGATAAAGTACATAAAGTGGAAAGTTTCAGACTCAAGACCTCAATGTACAGTTAACAAAAGCATGGACCTTTTCACCAACTCTTGTAAGTTGGTGACTTATCAGAGACGCAGCGGAAAAGGTGCTTTATGGAACAGTACATCAGATAAAGCATGTGTACTAAAAGTCTTCGGAAGAAATCTGTCTTCATAGGGTTGAAGCTTCGGAAGACTTTGTCTCTTGAAGCTTCGGAAGACTTCATGTTTGGCTTCGGAAGATATTGGTCTTGGCTTCGGAAGATTTTACACTTAGAATGTTTTTTTAATGTATTGTGTAAAATTTCCGAAGCATTCTTCATTCAGTACTTAGTGCATGTTGCTGAGACACTTGGATGTTTTGGGGTGCATCAGACTTAAGGAATCCTTACAGTAGAGTTCTGTCTTCGGAAGTTGATTTTCACTTTGTCTTCGGAAGAACTCTACAACCTTTGGAAGTTCCATGCTAAGCTCGGAAGCCTTGCATGTAGCATCAAAATTATCTAAGGGATTTGGTTTTGGTTGCACTAGCCTTTTTCTTGATCTAACAATCACATTAACTACAAATAATATTATTAATTAGTTTTATATTACATGTAAAAAAAATTTTAAAAGATCTCTTTCTACAAATGCAATTTGTAAATAAGTAATTTTTTATAAAATAAGATTTTTTTCAAAAAAAATTTCAAACTTTTAAAAACACAATATGTTTTAAAACCTATGGCTTTTAAAAATATAATTCTTATGAAACAAAAGTAATTAAATTTTAAAGTTATAATATTTAAATTATTAAAAATGAGACTTTTTTAAAATGATTTGTTATGAAGCAATTTGTTTAAAATCAATTTCTTTTAAAAAAAAAAAAAACAAAGTTAAAAAAGGTAATATATGATATTGTCTTTTATCACTCACACGTATGTCAATCATATCGTATATCAAAATATGTTTGTAATTAATTAATATTTATTAATAACTAGTTAATATTTTATTTATTCAACCCGTGATACAGAGAGTATAGTTTGATAATATAATAGTGTTTGTGTAAATTGTAGTTTGAAAACTCATTTGCCCACTTGGACGATATATGATTTGAGTGAGTATCGCTAGTCAGCGATATTCAATGCCAAATTTTAAAAAGAAGTATCAATTACTAAATTGGTAAATTTGTACAGTCATATAAATATGTAAGTAAGTTTATTTATCACTAAGAGTAAAATGTTATTTTCATTCCTAACGTTTTGTTAAATTTATTATTTTAAATCAAAACTTTTTTTGTCATTTCAGTCACTGTAGTTTACCAAATGTTATCATTTCCGTCCACTCCACTAACTCCGTTAAGTTTTCCGTTAAAATGAGTGTACTTTAGTCTTTTTAACACCCTAATTGTCCAAATAAAACAAAATTAATCAATAAAATATTCAATTAAAACTAAAAGATAAATATAAAGCAACTAGTGAGACCGGACACTTCAGTTTAAAAGTTTTGATTAACAACAACGAGTTTAGAAACCCGTCTAGGCATTTACTACACGTGTTGCATGAAAAAATTAAATAATAACTATTTAGTACTATTATAAATTAAAAAATTATTTTTTGAGATAAAATATGCTTAAGGTTACATATAATTAACCCTTAAGTAATTAAAAAATAACAATAATTTTTCAAACTTTCGTATTTAAAAAAGTTTTGCTTTTATAAAATATTGATTTTTAACTCTCCAAAAAAATTATTAAAATGTTTGTATCAAAAAACTTTATATTTCATATAATTTGGTTTATAGAACATTTTGTTAATAAATTTTTACTAGGTTTGTGTCGTATCATAAAAAACGAAATTAAGTTTTTTAATACAAACATTTTAATAATTTTTTAAAGATTTGAAAAAATCAATATTTTTTAAAAGCAAAACTTTTTTAAATACAAAATTTTGGAAAATTAGTGTTATTGTTTAATTACTTAATGGTTAATTATATGTACTTTAAACATATTTTATCTCAAAAATTATTTTTTTAATTTTTAATATTACTAAATAATTATTATTTAATTTTTTCATACAACAGTATAGTAGATTGGTTTCTAAATTAATTAGCATTAATCAAAACTTTTAAATTAAATTGTCTGGTCTCACTAGTTACTGTATATTTTTCTTTTTAGATTTAGTTGCATATTTTATTGATTGAATTTGTTTTAATTGGACAATTAGGGTGTAAAAATACTAAATACAATCATATTTAAAAGAAAACTTAACGGAGTTAGTGTAGTGGATGAAAATTACAATATTTGGTAAATCACAATGGATTGAAATGACAAATTTAATAAAACGTCTGGGATGAAAATAACATTTTACTCACTTTTATATGCTTAATAAGTTGTATTATGTGTTTAATATTTTATTCTATTTTTCATTTTTGATCCCAGTACTTTTCATATTTTATAAATTTTTTGTTTTGTGTTTCTGTATAAATTTTGCGAGTGATAATCACAATGTGTGTGAATCAACATTTTTACCCTTATATTTTTTCCGTTTAACGACTTTTTCACAACGCGTTGGTTTTAGATGGACTTATTAAT
This sequence comes from Flaveria trinervia, assembly GCA_025506515.1. NCBI lineage: Eukaryota > Viridiplantae > Streptophyta > Magnoliopsida > Asterales > Asteraceae > Flaveria > Flaveria trinervia. The sequence goes on from CM046453.1 coordinate 48,720,199, forward strand.
GTTTACTATGTTTTACGTTTTGTTTACGTGGTTCAACGTTTTTACGTCTACTTTTCGATTGATCTTATTTTCTTTGTTTTTTATTTATTTTTTAATACGAGTTTTTCCGGTGTTGGTTATCACTTGCAGTGGTGTACAATTAGTAATACTTAACACGGTTTACGCCCTCTGCTACAACGCAAGGGGCTTAATACTAGTTTCTCTTAATTCAAGGGAATGTTTTATTCTTATTTTGTTCTTATTTCTTTCAACTCTAGTTTGTTTATTATCGCTGCTCTTCATGTCTGGTTCTTTGATTCTCGGGTAGGCCAAATTTGTCCATGCATCGGATGTTTAGGTCTGACATTGCATCTCTGGTTGTTTGGAATTGTAGAATTGTTTCAATTCTAATGTTTGCCTCGTTTTAGCATGAGATTGTTGCAGTTTTGCCGTGCCCGTGATTGAGCTTACAATACACGAAATCCCAATGCTCCGAAGAATGTTTAAAATTCTAATTCTTGAATAATGCATTGTATTGAGGATATGTTTTCTAGTCACGTTGTTTGCTTCAGACTCTAGAGTAAAATACCATTATACCAAGCCATTAAGTGTTAAAGAATGAAACTTGACCGACTTGCCTTAATTTGTAATTCGAATAATCTCATTACATTTTGTAATTTCCGTATCTTGAGACATGCATATTTTAAAAAAGAATCAGATTTAGCAATTTGCGCATGCCCTCACATAAAAGTCGAATATATTTATTTTATAATATCAAAGATTCTGTTATTATTGGGCAAAAGTGCTTTAGAAGATGTATTTAAAAAAATTGATCATATGTAGCGACTAAACAAGACTTAAAGATTTCTTTCATATATAAAAGGAGCTGATAAAATTTTGATTTAAAAAAAATTATTCAAAAATGAAGTTTTTCCCCTCCATAGTTCCATAAATTAAGGGTTTTTTTAAATAGACACCCCAATATTTTAAATCAACACCCTAAAATTTCTATATGTGTCGTATAACCCCATACGCGTCGTATAGAGGGGGATCGTATAAGGTTGTATGTGTCGTATGGGACTATATGGGGCGTATAGCTTTCCGACAGCCCCCTGAATTTTTCCTTGTAGTTAGTGTCAAAATTCGTTATACGCGTCGTATAGCCCTATATGTGTCGTATAGGGGTGTCGTATAGGGGTGTCGTATAGGGCTATATGAGGCGTATAGCTCTCTGACACCCCCTGAATTTTCCTCGTTTTTAATGTATTCGACCCTATACGTCGCGTATGAACCCATACGCGACGTATAGGTGGGTATCGATTTATAAAATGGGATGTCTATTTATTAGTACCCTAAATTAAAGACCTTTTCATCTTTCTCTCTCCGTCTCTCCATATATAAATGTATGCATTCAACATTTGCAACAAAGCCTAGCTAGGTAGAATTTTCTTGTTTAAATCTGTGTGACAATGGTTAACAGAGGCGTAGGCGTGTTTGTCTGTCTTGTCATTGTAGCATTAGACATTATTGCAGGTATTCTTGGTATAAGAGCGGAAGCAGCACAGAATCAGGTTCCACATCTACATGTCATTTAGTTTGATTTCACTAAACGAAACAATTCATATATAGTTAGTTTATTAGTTGTGATGTAGTATATGTTAAGTGTGTTTATAACTGCGTGATGGATAAATAGGAGAAGCATTTGAGGTTGTGGTTGTTCGAGTGCAAAGAACCAAGCCAAGAGGCATACAGGCTAGGTTTTGCTGCAATTTTGCTGTTGATTCTAGCTCATGTGTTGGCTAACTTGCTAAGTGCTTGCATCGCCTGTCGTAGTCTTGATGGCGACCCCCACAAAGCTTCTCTTGGAAGACAACTGTCGTTGCTATCTCTCTTCTTTACATGGTACTCTAGGAACCCACATACACTATCATCTTTTTCTTCTTACATAAACTAACATGAATGAACCACCATATAAATTAATCTTCATCCACATTAGTGAGTAAATGAGACATGTATTCATGTTCGTGTATATATATAAACATCAAACTAGAAAGTGTGTTTTCCTGTTTGAAGATAAACATACTTCAAAAAAATTGTCATTTCTGTCGTAGATGGAATTGTTTTGACAAGATGTATATCTTAAACCATCTTCAATAGTAAGTTTTTGAGTGTTTTTTCACATCCATGTGGCTGTTTTTTGCTTGGCTTATATTGGAGTGATTTTTTTTAATCAAAAGTACATAGGTATAAACTTGAAAAAACCACTAGAGTGATAGTTTTGCAGGTGGTGGGGGTAAAGGGTTGAGACTATTGATCAAATAGAAACTTATAATGTTTATATTAATTTAATATGTAAATGTGATGGTGATTATAAATTTGGGTGTTGGGTTTTTACAGGGGAGGTTTTTAGAAGTTTTGAAGAATGAAAGTTGTTTGATGTGTTAACTAACTAGTACCGTTTTTAAATGTTTTTAAGTTTTTTATTGGTAATGTTTTTATATAGTGGTATGATTTGGATGTCAGGGTAATTGCAGCCGTTGGATTGGGTCTGCTGGTGATGGGGACGAAAGCAAATTACAAATCTAATGCTTCTTGTGGGCTGTCGCATCATCATTTCCTGTCTTATGGAGGGATATTGTGTTTCGTCATATTCTGTTTTCCATCGTTTATTACGTTACTGCCACTGCTTCGGAGCACTGAAAAGTCAAAAAGATAAAATGTTCTTTTGACTTCTTTATTGCTTAACTAATCAATGTGTTTTGCTTGTACCCATCCCCTATCCTGTTATCAAGGATATCTTCTTTTGACCATCCTACCATTGACTAATCTACCGCTATCTAATGTATTTTAACTTTTACGTTAGAAGTAAACCAAGTAACTGAACCATGTAAAAATTGTTTCTAGTTATATATTTCACTATCGTTTAGGAAACTCTAGGTCTTGGTTTTAGTATATTTTGTTTTTATTTTTCGTTATTACAATCCTTTATGCTAGCATTATTAGATTTTTTTCTTAACGGACATTTTAGTTTATTTAATCATATATATATATATATATATATATATATATATATATATATATATATATATGCTTATGATAAAAAAACAAATAAAAAAGAACCCCTTTCCTCCTACCCTAGCCACTTTTCATAGGAAACGGTCAATACACCACCGAAGGTAATCACCAAAAACAACAAAGAAGATAAACTAGTAGTCATAGGTTAGGTTTTGTCGTAGCAAATTTTCTTACTCGATGGATCGAGAATTCAAGCACTTTTTCAGGTTGTGAGAGAGAGCTTAGATCTATGAATAAGTTACGAAGCTGTGAACGAGTCTCCCTCCACTGTACCAGTGATTTGACTTGTTTAGAACCCATTTCATTACTTGTTTAAAAACCTTCAACCGTTAATTTATGTTTCGGTGTGCTTGAAACCATTCAACGAAGGATATCACAGGTGTGCCAAAGTTGATATCTGATGTAAATCTTAGGAGTTGTTTAATTACTACTAACTAGATAGGATCTGACTGAGTCAATTTAGTTAGAAGTTCTGATTGAGTCTACATCTGACAGAAACTTGACTGTTTGATTAGTATCTGACTAACAAATAAGGGTCGATTGAATCGCAACTTCAAAATCACACAAAAAGGGGTTTTTCACTCACTCAAGATTACATACACATACACATACACATCTACATACACAGCTCTACATACACATATATCCCATAGAAATTCATAGAGAGAAAGCAAACATACACATCTACATACACAGCTCTACATACACATCTACCCCATAGAAATTCATAGAGAGAAAGCAAACATACAAGGGATCTGCCAAGGTCGTCGAGGGGTCTGCCAAGTGGATATGCCGTGAGGGATCTGCCGAGTGGATCTGTCGTGAGGGATCTACCGAGGTCATCGCGCAGGTGGTCATCATGGGTGGTCGCACAAGGGAACGCTATGGGTGGTTGCGATCACGGAAGGGGGCGCCGTGGGAGGATCTACCGGGGTCTTCGCGCAGGGGGGTCGCCCGTGGTTGGTCGCGCAAGGGTCCGTCGTGGGTGGTCGTGCAGGGGGGTCGCCGTGGGTGGTCGTGCAGGGGGGTCACCGTGGGTGGTCGTGCTGGTTGTCGAGGGGTGGCCGTCGGTGGTCGCGCAGGAGGGTGGAGTGGAGATCTACTGTGTTTGTGGTTTAAGATTTGCAGGTTGGATGGGCCAGCCTTTTTAATTTTCAAGTTTGGGTCTGCCATTTTGAACCCGGTTAGCTAAAACGAAACGCATATCAAACGGGCTGATCCGCTGACCGAGTCAGCCAATTAGTCTAGTTCAGCAATCAATTTTAATAAAATACATATGTTTAGAAATAGATCAAATGGCTTCTGCATTTTATTCAAGATCACCCAGACTTCTTTTGTCTTCTTTAGTTAGTTGCAACAATAAGCCAAATATGCCAAAATAACTAATTAAAAAAAAAGATAAATATATAAATAAATAAATAAAACACTAGACCAGTTTGAGCATGTCTTGTTCTTAACTTGCAGACAAAAATTTGAAACAATTTGTTTTTTTTATAAGTTCTTAAACTTGAAGACACGTCAATTGAGTTGAAGATCACATTATGTATGTCCAAATGTTTACAAAAACACATATAATTAGGACTTTGTGGAGCTCAAGTGTCAGTAGCTAACCGTTCTCTCAATCAGGGTAGGGTAAGCGTCTATGAGACTCCATACAACCAAATCCCATTTTTGGAGGATGCATAATCATTAAAAAACATCATGATAGCTTTCTTGTTGGAGGTATTGACCCGACCCAAATAGACTTGTAGATGATGCAAGCTCAAGTTGTACACCTGGTGGACAAAGACAGTTCAAGACCTTCTATATTCTCGACTTCGATTATTAGCTGACGGTCCTCTACTCTGTGGTCTACCCTGCATATCATAAACCCACTTTCTGAGATTTTTGTAAGCCCAAGAGAATATGATATGGAAAGCATTTTAAACCTGATAAGATGATTTAAATGCTGCTCTTCTTTTGAGAAAAACCTTCATAGCCTGTTTCTTTTTCTCTTCAGCCTTCAGTTTTGTTAGGCTAGGCCTGTAAATGATTACAGTTCGACCGATTCGATTAACAACAACTGAACCGGTGGCTTCCTCTAATTGACTCACCACATCATCAAGCTCTCCCGGGCAGTTGTTGTGAATTTTTAGCTGTACACATTATTGATATAAAAAAAGATAGATATAAATCAAGATAGATAAATAGATAGACACCTCTTCTCAATAATCTTCAAATGAATGTACAACCATACAGAAGAGCGAAAATAATATTGAAAACACAAGCTCTAAACATGATGCATATAAAGATATATAGGAGTTTTAAGTGAAACAAGGGCATAATAGTCAACTAATTCGTTATAATTTTACATGGGTAATAAACAGCAATAGCAAATAGGAGGTAACTTTTTTTTGGTAGTGAACATATTTGACCTCATTGGTTTTGGGTTCATAAAAAGTGCCCCTCCACTTGTTTTAAAAACAGCACTCGAGGCTCAAGGCGATCAGGAAAATGCCTTGGAGCCTTGAGGCCTGTGTTTAAAAAAGCGCTCTGAGGCGCCGATTAAAGCGCAAGGCGCTAGAGGCGTTTGGGATAGCGCTTCGTTTCACCGAGGCGCCGGTTATACAAGAAACGCCCTGAAGCGGCGCTTCAGGAGGAAGGCGTGAGGCGCCTTGAAGCGGTGCTTCATGTATTTGGGTCTAAAACAGGCCTGGTTAGGTGTATATGAGCTTTTTATTTATATCAATTTCTGGCCCATCTCTTTACTTAAACAAAATTAGACAAAAGTAGATTAAAACCCTAACTCATCTGAGTCTCATCATCGTTCTTAGCCCCATCGCCATTCACACACATCACCAGCAACGTTCAGTCGTTCACATTCAGCTCCAATTGCAGCCCTTCGGTTCTTACTCCAGCCCTTCGGTTCTTACTCAAATTGTAGCCCTTCGGTCTCTCCAGCAGCCATCGAACTTCACTTGCAGCATCCATCGACAATTCGACATTCAGCTCGACAGCTCCAATTGCAGCGAGCACTGAGCAGCCTTCGTTCCTTACTTGTCTTGTGAGTGAAAACTTTCTGTTGACTTTTGCTGACTTAATAGGAGATGATTACTTGATTATATAAAGATTAAAGTATCAAACCTTCTGTTTGACTGATTATGTAAAGACCAAAACATTCTGTTTGACTAATTGTATGAAGATTAAACCTTCTGTTTGACTATTTTATACTAAATATCGTTGTTACTTGTTAGGTCACTCTTTAGTCTTTTATTTTTGTTTAGAAAGCATAATGGATTCAGGTTCAAGCAAGTCTAATAGCTTTGGCATAAATTCAAGTGACCCGTCTAGAAAATATGGAACTCAAGATCCTAAAAATAGGTCAAATATTTCCTGTAATTTTTGCGGGAAAATGTGCACAGGAGGGGTTTTTCGACTGAAACAACATCTTGTGGGAGGTTTTAAGAATATTGTTGATTGTCCAAAGTGCCCGGTGCATGTACGGGAGGAGGTACTTGACTTTATGCAAAAAAAAGAAAAAGCAAAGGTGGAAAATATTATGAACTCAAGGATGCGAGGTAATATATATGATATTGATGATGATGATGATGTTGAAGAGTGTGATGAAATGGCACCCACCGCCACCGGTAGTAGTAAGGCTTCCGCATCTCAACCTAAAAAGCCTAGAGTAAAAGGTCCTATGGATATGTTTTTAGTCAAACTAGAAAGGATGTGGGTGGAAGGCAACAAACAATCAATGAAGTTTGTCGTAAGGAGCTAAGAAATAAGGCGTGTAAAGAGTTGGCAAAATGGTTTTATGATGCGGGCTTGCCTTTCCATGCGGCTAATTATGATAGTTTTCAAAAAGCAATTGAAGCCGTTGGACAATTTGGCCCCGGATTGAAAGCACCAAGTATGTATGAGTTGAGAGTTCCTTTGCTAAATGATGAAGTAAATGAATTGACATCATCATGGATGAGCACAAGAAAGTATGGAAAGACAAGGTTGCTCAATTCTTTCCGATGGATGGCGCGATTCGGTGGTTCAAAAGGACATTATAAATTTTGTTGTAAACTCTCCAAGAGGTTCAGTGTTTATCAAATCAATTGATGTTTCAAATGTCACCAAAAATGCTGATTTTTTGTTCAAGCTTCTTGATGTAATGGTGGAGGAGGTAGGAGAAAAGAATGTAGTTCAAGTTGTCACAGATAACGCATCGGCTTATGTCAAGGCGGGTAAGAGTTGCAACTTTAAAAAATTTAAACTTATTCACACCAATTATGAAGTATCTTATCATTTAAAAAATGACATGTTATTATAATACTTTTCAGGAAAGTTGCTAGAAGGAAAAGAAAACATCTTTTTTGGACTCCGTGTGCGGCACATTTATTACTCTTTTGAATAGGCTAGATTTGCTAGAGGATATCGGTAAGAAGATACCGAAAGTGAAAAGTTGCTTAAAGGATGCGATATTTGCAAATGGATATATATACAATTTGTAGGTTTGGTGAACTTGATGGGGAAGTTCACAAATCAGAAAATTTTGAATAGGCTAGATTTGCTACCTCATTTATTACTCTTTTGCAATTTCATAAACAAAAGAACAACTTGAGAAAAATGGTCATTTCCCAAGAATGGATGGATTCAAAATGGTCGAAGGATGCAAAGGGAAAAAAAGTGGAATCTATCTTTTTGCAAGAATCATTTGGAGAAACATTTTATGCCTTAAAGTTAACAGGTCCTCTTGATAGTGTTCTTCGGTTAGTTGACGGTGAAAGAAAGCCGGCCATGGGTTACATTTATGAGGCCATGGAGAGGACTAAAAAGACTATCAAGAAGAGTTTTAACAAAGATGAGTTCTATGCTAGTACCTTTGAGATTATTCATAAAAGATGGGAATGCCAACTTCATCGACCATTGCATGCCGCGGGGCATTTTCTAAACCCAGTCGTCTTTTGTGATGCCCCAAAACGTATATTAAAAGATGAGGAAGTTATGTCGGGTTTATATGCTTGCATTACTAAGTTGTCTCCAAATGAAGAAGTCATTGACTTGATTATGATCACCTTACTACATATGAAAATGCCGATGGGGTTTTCAGTTATTCAGGGGCAATTAGACTAAGGAAGAAAAAATCTCCCAGTAATTTATTTATTTTACCTCCATATCTGTTTCTACCTTGTTATAGTTACTTGTTATATTTAATTAATAATTTAGAAGTATATATTCATTATTTAATTTGTTATTTTAGCAGAGTGGTGGCAATCATATGGAGCTTCGACTCCTGAATTGCAAGATTTTGTTGTACGAGTTCTTAGCCTCACTTGTAGTGCTAGTGGTTGTGAAAGAAATTGGGGAGTTTTTCAACACATTCACACAAAAAAGAGAAACAGATTGGCACAAAATAGATTGAATGACATGGTGTACGTGAAATTTAATCATGCTTTGGAACGGCTGTATAAAATTGAGGGAACCACCAATGATCCAATCATGTTAAATGAGATTGATGACTGCAATGAATAGTTGATGGAAAGAATGGACGATGAAAGTGATGATGATGATGATGATTTGGTATTTGTTGGTGAGGATTTGGCATATGGTCAAGTAGGTAGAGCTAGAGGGGTACATGAACCTTTTTATGCGACAAGAGCGTCAAGAGTTAGAGGAAACGATGAAGGGGCTGGTCCATCAAGAAAGGAAACAGAAAAACATTTATATGATGAAGATGAAATTGAAGAAGATATCGGATTAAGTGTTGTTGATCTTGAGGGAGATGAGACTTGGGTTGTTGATGAATGATTGATTTCAATTTTCAAACACTTATTTATGTTTTTAAAGTTGTTGGTTGTTGAAAAATGATTTGAGACAATTATTTATCTTTTTAAAGATGTTTAATTGTGTTCTAAACTTTAAATTATAAGTATGTTTTGTGTTTATGATTATGAAGTGAAATGTGTCATTCATAATATAATTTATTATTATTATTATTAGTTTTAGCGCCTCGCATACGTGAAGCCCTCGCCTCGCGCTTGACGCGTGGCGCCTCGATTTTTGGTACCTAACGCTTCGGAGCGCCTCGCGCTTTTTTAAACCAAGCTTGAGGCGGCGCCTCATAGACATCTAGATCAAAATTAATCAACAATGTGTAGAAACAAAAGGTGAAAAGATCATCAATAGTATACATGATATAAAAATGCCAATATGTATATGCATCTTTTGGTTGTACATAGAGCAATGCTTCACGTACGTGAGGGTCTTGCCTCATGCCTTAGAGTGCCACACGCTTTTTATAACCAAGCCCCTCCACATGATCCGTACAAAATTTAGGTCCTATGACTGATAAAGTGCAGCCCTCAAAAGAACTCGTTGCATCTAAAGGAACTTAAACAAAAACTCATGTCACATTTCAAATTAAGGGGCTGTTAAGCTCACCCAAATATTAAAAGTATAAACTTAAATAAGAGCAAGTGTATATTCAGTATAAGTGAAAAGTAAAATCTGGAATCACTGCCAACCATCTCTTAATCACAGCTATACTATGGTATAAACCTGGGCAAATTTGATATACATTTTGTTGGCTGAGCTAGTAGCGGTAATAACTCAACAGCTATGATGACCAACTAGTCGACCCATCTCCTACTTGGTCAACCTGACTTGTCCTGCCCCATGAATTGGAATGAGCATGCAGAACCCACCACCCATGCACACATAACACTGGGTCCAAGATGGCAGTTCTTATCCTCACAATTACGCTGCATTTTAATTTCTTTCGTTTCAGCATCTTTTCTGTTGGGTAACTAGTAGTCTAGTAGTGGCTAAAGGTAGTGAACCCCAAGTTTAGTAGCTGTTATTCCATGATGTAATTCTCTATGTAATGGGTCGAATGAGAGAAAAATAGACACAGGGAGATTACACTAAATTCAGTTTGCATTCTCTAAACATTTCCTCCATTGCTAGTTTATCTATGGCAAAGGTGGATGGTAATCCTATACTTGATGCTAGTGGTGATCTCTATATCTAGTATTAATTCTAGGTCGCCTTACATTTTCTATCTCATGTGGTATTGTCTGTATCATGATACAGTCATACCTTTTCATACCTGTACTTTACCCGCTCCTGGATTTGTTACTGATCAATCTAGATCAGTCTACAACACATTTTCATGAAAACCCTACTTGGATATAATTTAAATGGAATTATTAATAATAATCAATAACTTCTGGCAACTGTTTATCACTTCAACCCTATATGATGCTCTATGTACAACCACTTGATACTGCCTGCATAAACACCAAATGTACATTGCACCTTGCAAGTTAACTACAGTTTTCAGAGGGGCATAAGCCTAAAAGACGCTAAACTGTAAATTCATGTCACATTAAGACATCAAGGATGCTTGAAGATCAATAAGCCTAGTCCGAGGTCATCATGTTAACTTCCAGATTCAAAACCAGATTACGTTATAGAACCCCTCATCCCTAACACACACACATTACCCTGTTAGATGGAAATCTCAAAATTCAGAGGATCTTTGGATATCCATTTTGAAGTTAGTTATACGGATTCCATGCCTAAATTATGAATTATCTCTAGTCAAGTGTGAGAGTCAGTTAGAACACTGTTCTCTTGCTTGAAGTTGTAATATCACTTTTAACGGATTCTGACTGTTTAAAAATATCCATTCATCTAAAGACAGGAAGGTTTCGCATTAGTAATTCTACTCCATCTAGTAATATTTAGTCTGGTTGCAGCCTATCTAAAACATACTTATTATATGCACAAGTAAGTTGCCAGCAACAGAATACACATTCCAAACCCCCTCATTATGCTGAACTTCAATAGATAACATAAACCCTAAATTCCAAATAGTAATATCCAATGTATGATCATACAAAGCCTAACTGCTCAAAACGAACTTGAAATTGAAGAAATTATACCTTAAGAAGCTCATTAGCTTCTAGGGTTTCAACCAACGCAGTGGCGACAGAATCCGTAACGCCCGACTTCCCCACCTGTTGAGACTTAAGCTTTTTCCCCAAACTATTGGCATAAGAACCCAGCTCTTTCTTCTCTTTCACACTCATAGACTTCAGTTTCGACAACAATTCCTTATGCGCACTCGTAATTCTAGCCTCTACAGGGTGCTCAATGTCAGTTTGGACAACAAATTCTTCTTTTTCAAGTCTTTCTTCTCTATCGTCGACTTCGATTTCTGAAGCGACGTCAGGTTCGGTTGTTCTCCGGTGGATACGACTGCGGGGGAGGTAGAGGTGGAGAGGATCGAGAAGTTAGTGAGGAGAGTGTGGTGTGAGAAATGGGTATGAGAGGGGTCAGGGTGGAAATAGAAGGGGTGTGCTTGAAGAGTTTGAGAAAAGAAGGGGCGATAGAGGAGATATGGGTGGCGGTGGCGGTGGCGGTGGCGGTGGTCGGTGGTGGTCGCCGGAAAATACATCGGAGGATAAGAGGGGAAGATGACGATAACGCGCCCATGTCCCTCTTCGTTTGAGACAGTTCACATACGCTCGATTTCCTTATTATAACCATAACCATATCGTTGAGGGTATGATATATATTACGATTAGGACTTATGGATTTTTTTATAAATATGGTTTTTTGCATTATAAAAAATAATTGTTACTGATTTTAAGTGAAAGTAAAAGAAATAAAAGATATTACTTTGCATGAAGAATGTAATGTTTTTTTTTCTAGACCCCTTGCATTTATACGTGAAGTTGATGTTTTTAGTTTTAACTACTTCAAATCCTGCAGAAATAAAAATTTGTTTTTGTTTAGAGTCAAAAGTGATATTAATCTCTTTAGCTTTTTTTTTGTTTTTCTTTTATTCTTTCTGATCAAGTTCTTTTTCATTGGCTTGCTCATCACAGACTTATTATTATCCTTAGAAGTATAGTGACTATTCTTAGAATCATCTTCTTCATTTTTCACAGAGACATTCTCCACTATTATTTTTTTTATCTTCTTCAGTCTTATAACTGGTGTGCTCATGTTTAAGAATTGAAATGGTTTTCTTTAAGTCCTCTATCTTTAACCTATAGTCATTTTTTGCCTTTTTAAAATCAGATTTTAAGATATTTAAGGACTCAATATCATATCTCAACTCTAAGTTGTAGGACTTATACTATTTACTTTAACAATACATTCAGGTGTACAGAGATGTTCTGATACCTTTGCTTCATGATTTTCAGCCATCAATGCTTGGTTTGGAGATGCATCTTCCACCTAAAAGCTTTAGTCAAAGCCTCTTTCTTTAACAACAACTACAACTTACTGGTTTTGCTTCTTACTCTGGGTGGCTTTATTAGTGTAGTTTGGTTTGGATTGTGTTTGGCCACCATTTGTCCTTGGTGCCTTGCACTCCCTAGCAAAGTGACCCATCTGGTTACAGTTGTAACACTTAACTTTATTTGTATCCAGCCCAAACTTTCCACTGACTGCATTACTTGGAAACTTCCTTCCTATCCTCTTGTAGAACTTCTTGGCTCTATAAGTGAGAAAAGCCATCTGCTGGATTATTTCTATGTACTCCAGATCATCAGGTTGGATACAGTCCAGGTCTTCAAGGGTGAAAAGAAAGTTGCATGTACTTTCAATAGAAGACACAAAGGCTTGTGAAGAACTTGTCTCTTGGAATATGCTTCCTTGCGTGTAGCTTTCTCTTGGTGTCTCTAGGAAGGTGATGAAAGGACCCTTTTGTGAGCTGTTAGGGTAGCATATAAGATGATGTTAAGGTTCTATGCTATCCCTTTCAATCGCATGCAGGGTGTAATGCCAGAAATAAAATCAAAATGAGCCAATTAATAATAATGGGCTTAGCCAAGATTATTTAAAAAAATAAGCGGGTAATGAAGTATGGGCCGAGTAGACCTTGCGAGTTATGTGTTTGGTGAGTTTAAGGTCCCTAGAACGCCCGATATATATCAACGGATCAGCTTGAGCAACTTTCATTTGCAACTCAATACCAATTTCTAGAGAGAGAGTAAAGAGAGAAAGTGGAGAGAATTGAAGATTTAAGGCTCGGTTGATCACGGGATTGAAGATCATTGTTCGTGGGCATCCAAACAACAAGAAAACACCAATAATTTAGGTAAGAAACACCATTTAATCATTCATTTTGATGTAAAACCGGATTCTAAGGTTGTTTTTGAAAGTGGCAAAGATTTGCCCAAAACTCACGTTTTTGTGTAAGAAAACATGTAAAAAGCTTAGATATAGCTTACTGGGTGATATACTAAGGTTTTGGATGTAAAAGATTGAATTTTTGGGTAAAAAATGGGTTGGTTCGTAATTTTCAGCCCGTTCTGCGAAATTAAGGGTTCATCCAGCGAAATTGCATAGTCATCCAGCGAAACTATGAAAACTTCCTGCGAAACTATAATTTCACAAGTAGTTTCACAGACATGGTTATCTAACGAAAGTTTGGCGAAACTGGTAGCGAAACTGCTAGCGAAACTAGCAGTGAAACTGCTAGTGAAACTAACAGTGAAAGTGTCGGTAAAACTAGCAGCGAAACTGTTGATCTGGCAGCGAAATTAAGCAGAAATTAACTCCTTTGAGTGTTAACTTATCTACAAGTTGTGTAGTGCGACCCTTTTTTGAAAGCTTGATTGAGAAGCTATTCATCGAGTCCAGGTGAGTTCTAGATCCCCTATTTTAAAAGTTTTAAACTAGTTTGGGGTTGGAACTACATACAAAATTTACGTTTCAAACGACCAAAATTTTAAGAGGTTTTAACAAAAAGATTGATTTTTCCATACCAAAATGTGCTACATAAATGTTCTAAAATGAAAAAATTTCACGCTGACCTGACAGCGCGACCCCAGCCAGGGGCGTTGCCCCTTGGACCTCACTAGGGGCTGCTGCCCCTAGGACCCAGCTGTTAGGGGCTGCCGCCCCCGAACCCCCGCTGTCCCGCTGATGGATGCGGATAGTATATATATTTTGATAAATATTTTACTCATAGATTCAGTTTTAAATGGTTATTACAAGTATTAAACCACACACACAAAAGGCAAGTGTACCTGTCGTGTGGTAATATAGTATTAGTAAGAACCGAGTATCAATCCATGGACATACCTAGCCTACTCAACAAACTTGACGTTTGACTATCGGACTTGGTTTTTGTTAAGGAAAATGACAAGTCGCATTGGAAAGATTTTCAGGGTTTAAAAACAATGACAAAAATAAAGTAAACTAAGATTTGAAGCGTTTGGATTTGGATGATAGAAAGAGTTTAGCTCATAATGAGCTTGAACATAACAACATATAACAAAGAAGATAGATAGGTAATCATTGGTGAAATGGAACAATCAAACCAATAATCCATAATGGATGACGTTTAGACGATCCCGAGATTCTTCCAAGTGTTGTATGCACCTCCCGAGCCTCCAAATGACCTTGAAGTCTTGATTCCCGAGAGAGTTCTACAGAGTAACTCTCCCACCAAAGCTTACCAAAAATGGTGAACTTAGGCTTCTATTTATAGGCTTTCTGGAGTGTTTAAGCACGGCCTCGTGCCTAAAAGGCACGTCCCCGTGCTAGTATAATGCTTACGAAAGTTGGTCGGCTCGTACATGCATGTTATGCCGGGCACGACCCCGTGCTAAATGGGGCACGACCCCGTGCCTTATGGGGCACGACCTCGTGTCTACTTTTAGGGAATGATACTTTTTGTCATGTTAGATGTCCAAACACGGGGATGTGTTAATTTAGCACGGGGGTGTGTTTCTGGCAAAGCATGGGGGCGTGCTTAAAGAGGCACGACCCCATGCTTGGACTCCAAAGCTCGGTTTACTTCAATTTCTTGCTAAATATGCTTCTTTTGTCCATCTTGCCCTTTTAAACATTTGAAAACACAATTTAACATTTTTAAGTATATTTTTATCATTTTAAGGAAGATATTAAGGAATAATTGATATGCTTTTGATAGGATTTTTATGTATAATATGAAGCACATCAAACATCCCCACACTTAAACCTTGCTTGTCCTCAAGCAAAAATCACTTAAAATGACGAGTCCACCAAAAACCAAATAAATCATATTATAAATATGTCTTTCGAGAAATACGCAAGTAAAAATTATTTTCATCCAAATATAAATATTCCAAGCATATGTAAAATAATATCCTAGCAAGCAATAGATTGGTTAGTAAAGATTATTATCATGTAAAAATACACACTTATCACAAGATGCACTCACACTCGGCTAAATATATGGAGTCATAATAAAGATTAAGTATGACTAATACACTCAATTTCCTAGTATGAATACGTGTGAAATCATATGCAACAAATACTAATTAAGGTCTTGAAATGCATACCCAAAGCAAGTTCTAATCACACATATCATATGTCACCCTCAATTAAATCCAGAATACAAGTAGAATTGCAATTTGCAAAAGCTATTTAAGGCTAAAAAATAAACTCACATATGGATAGAATTGGGTAAAAGTGTTTCATTTTACATGATTAAATATTTTACTAGATTAGATTATTGCTTTTAAGGATATCACAGCAAAAACATTTTCAATTTTATTTGGATGTCATGAATATACTTCTTTATTTCCCGAAAACGTATATTTATAATTTGGTTTATCAAAAATTATATTAAGTTTTTGGTTTCTTGTCACAAAAATTACTTGTTAAGTGATCTTTTCCTAATTTTTTTTAATTTGGACCTTTTTAGCAAAGTCAAATGCATTACTCCCATCCCCACACTTAAGATTTACATTGTCCTCAATGTGATTAACATAATCTAGATCGAGAAAGGGGCAATGAAATAACTCTCCGAAAAATGATGAATTTGTCTCTTGTTTTTGGTTGCCCTTTCTTTGGTAGAATCTTTAGGATTTCCTTAAATGTCACCAATTTATTGAAAGTATTAAAATCCTAAACATACAAAATAAAAAAAATGACATAAACTAAAAGATAGATTGGCATGAACAACTGTGTCGGGTCCCCGAAAATGATACGGTTTTCAAGGGCTTTGAAGCGGGATACCCCCCTGTAGAGATTAATGAAAAGACTGATGCAATCTAAATATCCAATGTCTATCCTGCATGCTGCACAAGTGCTATGAAGAAGAATGCTTAGGAAGCTTCACACATGCAACAGAAATATTCTAAGTGTGAAATCTTCCGAAACCAAGACCAATATCTTCGAAGCCAAATATGAAGTCTTCCGAAGCCTAAGAGACAAAGTCTTCCGAAGCTTCAGCTCATGAAGACAGATTTCTTCCGAAGACTTTTAACACATGCTTTATCTGATGTACTTTTCCATAAAGCTGGAAACCTTTCCGCTGCACCTCTGTAAGGTCACCAACTTACATGAGTTGGTGAAAAGGTCCATGTTTTTGGTAACTGTACATTAAGGTCTTGAGTCTGTAACTTTCTACTTCATGTACTTTATCCTTTTTGTAATAGATAAGGATATGAGCTATGACATGTCATAGTCACCAGTCAAAAGACAATCTGCCTTTTGACTCTACAATTGATTTTGTTTTGTGTCTAGTCAATTGTATCCAACTGGCTTTCAAAGTATAGCCGACTGTAGGATGTAGTATAAGTATCTCATGTTCTTGTATCTTTCCATTATGCTTTGTAACACTTGTAATAGAACATAGAGAAAGCAATATACTGCATTCTTGAAAACTAAACACTTGTGTTCTGTCTCTTACATTACTTGTGTTCTTAGTATCTTATTGTGGTTAATCCAGTCTTACTGTTTGACTAAGTTCGAGTTAATCTCCTCTTTGTGTTGTTGTGTTGTAATTGTCCCCTTCACCGGTCATGCATTTTGTATCAGAGCATTTCAGGCTCTTGATATAAGATCTCACCATCTTAAGATCCATCACACACACAAATACTAAACTTTTCAAATGGCAACCATTTCCAAGACTGATATGGAAACTAGAACCATGAACAAGTCCCCACTGATCACTCTTGATGAGTTTGATACCTGGTGTTTGAGAATGGAAGGTTTCATTAGGTCTCTTGATTCAAGAATGTGGGAGTCTATTGAGAATGGACCTTTCATACCTAGCACCCCTTCTGCTACTGGTGCTGGTATGATCCCCAAGGATCTGGCTAACTACTCTGATGAAGATAGAAGAGAGTAGAGATTGACAAAAAGCCATGACAACCCTTCAAACAGCCCTTCCAAACTCTGTGTACAGAGGTTTCAAGAAGTGCAAAACAGCCAAGCAGCTGTGGGATGCACTGAAACTAATGTATGAGGGTTCCTCTGAAGCCAAGGAGAACAATTAGGATCTCCTGAAGCAATAGTTTGAAAACTTCACCTTCAAAACAGGTGAAACCATGACTCAGCAATACTTCAGGTATGTTGAGATTGTGGATACCCTTGTGGATGGAGGAGTTTCTCTTGAGAACAAAGACATTGTAAGGAAGTTCATGTCCTTACTTCCTAGGCAGTGGACACAATACTATGTGGTGATCAAGAGGACTGAAAATCTCAAAACTCTCACTTTGACAGAGTTATATGGGATTCTCAGTGGCTACCAGATGGAGATGAACATGCAAGGTTCATCTAGCAACTCCAACAATCAAATGGGTTGAGCCCTACATGTGGTTGAAAGGGATAGCATAGAACCCAAACATCATCTCATATGCTACCCTAACAACTCACCAAAGGGTCCTTTCATCTTCCTAGAGACACCAAGGGAGAACTACACTCAAGGAAGCCCATTCCAAGAGACAAGCTCTTCTCAAGCTTTTGTGTCTTCTGATGAAAGTTGTGGCAACTCTCTTTTCACTCTTGAAGACCTGGACTGTATTCATTTAGATGATCTGGAATACATGGAAATAGTCCAGCAGATGGCTCTTCTCACTCATAGAGCCAAGAAATTCTACAAGAGGACTCGAAGGAAGTTTCCAAGCAATGTAACCAGTGGAAAGTTTGGCCTGGACAAAGGCAAAGTCAAGTGTTACAACTGTAACTTGATAGACCACTTTGCCAGAGAGTGTAAGGCACCTAAAACAATTGGTGGCCTAACACTGTCTAGACCAAACTACACTGACAAAGCTCTCTAGAATGAAAAGTCAAAGCAGCAGGCTACTGTTGCTGTTGAAGAAGGAGGCTTTGACTGGAGCTATGCTTCTCCTAACCAAGCATTGATGGCAGATCATGATGAAGCCAAGGTATTGGAACATCTCTGTACTCCTGAATACATTGCTAAAGTCAATAGATACAGGTCCTATAACTTGGAGATGAGATTTGACCTTGAGTCCTTAAACATTTTAAAATCTGATTTTAGAAAGTCTTAAAATGATTATAAACTAAAGATAGAGGACCTTGAGAAAACCATTTCAGTTCTAAAACATGAACACACAGATTTTAGGACTCAAATCAAAGATCTCATAACCAAGCTGACTGAGTGTCAGGCTGAGCTTGTGATCAGCAAAGCCAGGACAGAAAAGAGTGTTCTTGAAGAAGAGACCTTCAAGAACATGATATCCTCATCTCTGCACAACAAAGTGTGCTATCAAAACAGGCAAGGACTGGGATCAAATGAGATAGCTCCTCCATACACAATCTTGTCTGTAAGATCTCTTAGGTGTGGAACTTATGAAGATGAGCTTCCTCTCATAGATCTTATGAGTGAAGAGGATCAAGAAGAGATAATGAAGAATTCCTCTGAGAAGAGTGAAGAGGAGGATTCTAAGAAGGGCCACTATTATTCTGAGGAGAAAAGGAAGACTGTGATGACCAAGTCCACGAGAATGAACTTGATCAGAAATAGCAAAAGAAAGGCAAGGAAGGCTAAAGAGATCAAAACTACTTTTGACTCTAAGCACAAACAAGTTTTCGTATCTGCAGGATTCAAAGTAGTAAGGACTGAAGACATCAACCAAAACTCTTCTGCTAAGAGTTCTGGTTCTTGCTCAACTCATCTCAGTAACAAGAAGAAGACTGATCTGCTGTGTACCACTGCTGCACAACATGGACCATCAAACTCCAAGAATATTTCCCAGCCCAAAGGAACTGTCTTAGCATCTGCAAAGATGAAGTGGAGAAGGGATGTGACCAAAGACAGTCTTGTTCCCAGCAGAAGACTCTTGTGAAGAAGAAAATCGTATGTGTCATGTGTGAAAATACCACTCACATTGCTAAGGATTGTCCATATAATTCTAAAGGTACTATCCATATGACCAAGACAAAGACTTCAAAGAGTTCCAAGAAGATTCAAGCTTTAGTAGGAAAACCTGTTTCCTTTGGAAGCTCCAAGTCTAAGAAGAAGGCAAGTGGAAAACTACCCTCGGAAGAGAAGTTGGTCTCGGAAGAAAGGAGTTCTTCCGAAGCACTGAAGTCTGCTGCAGTGTCTGCAGAATCTTCTGAAGGTTCAGTCATCAAAACTTCCGAAGTTCCAAAAGCTTCCAAAGTTTTGAAAGTCAAGTCCAAGACTTCAAAGGTGGTGTGGAAGTCTAAGAAAGACCAAGTGACTGAAAATTCTCCATCAACAACAACTCAAGATCCTCTTAGCACAACCATAGGATCTATTACTATTGCATTACCTTCTGTATCTGAACCCAAGACAAGCAAGGCTTGGGTTTCCAAATGTAACTAATCAACTTCTTTGTGCAGGGACAACTCAAGACAAACAAAAATGTCTGGATCATTAATAGTGGTTGTTTTAGGCACATGACAGACAATACGTCACTACTCCAGAACTTTGAAATAATTGATGGAGGACTAGTTGCCTTTGGAGGAGATGAAGGTGGTTACATTTCTGGAAGGGGCAAGGTCACAAATGGTAAGCTCAACATTGATAAGGTAAACTTTGTCAAAGAGCTTGGGTACAATCTTCTGAGTGTATCCCAATTTTGTGATCAGAGTCATAACATGCTCTTCACTGAGCATGAGTGCATTGTTCTCAAGCCTGGTGTGGTCATTCCTCATGAGCATATCATGCTTAGAGCCCCCAGGAAAGGGAACATGTACAAGATGGATTTGCAAGAAACATCTCCCTCTGGAGAAGTTTTATGCTTTCTGTCTAAAGCCAATAGTGACGAGCCTTTCCTATGGCATAAAAGAATATGCCATGTAAACTTTAAAAACATGAATAAATTAATTAAGAATGATTTGGTAACTGGAATACTAAAGAAAGAGTTTACAAGTGATGATCATTGTGTTACATGCCTGAAAGGGAAGCAACCCAAGGTATCTCACAGGCCTAAGGAAATGAACTCCATCACTACACCCCTACACTTGTTACATATGGATCTCTTTGGCCCCACCAGTGTAATGAGTCTAGGAAGGACCTCTTATTGTTTAGTGATCACAATGACTTTACAAGATTCACTTGGGTCTTCTTCCTTAGAACTAAGGATGAGACTCCTAAGATTTTGAAGAATTTCATCTTAAAGATTGAGAATCAATCTGATCACAAGGTCAAGATCATAAGATGTGATCAAGGAACTGAATTTAAGAACCAATCCTTGATACATTCTGTGATGAAAATAGTATTACAAGACAATACAGTGCTCCCAGGACTCCTCAGCAAAATGGTGTTGCTGAGAGGAGAAACAGGACACTGATTGAAGCTGCAAGAACCATGCTGTCTGACTCTAAGCTGCCCATCACTTTCTAGGCAGAGGCAGTCAACACTGCCTGCTATGTGCAGAACAGAGTTTTAGTGGTCAAGACTCATGGCAAGACTTATTATGAACTCTGGCACAAGAGGAAACCTTTTATTGGTTTTCTCAGGTCATTTGGATGTCCTTGCACCATCTTGAATACCAAAGATCAAATTGCCAAGTTTGTTGAGAAATTAGATGATGGACACTTTATTGGATACTCTTCTCAAGCTAAGGCTCATAGAGTGTACAATCTCAGAGCTAGAACTGTTGAAGAGTCAGCCAATGTGACTTTCAGTGAACACACACCCCGTGCTGCTGGTTCCGGTCCTAATTGGCTATTTGATCTTGACTTAGTTACCAACCGTTTTAACAAATCTTGTGAGAATGTTTCAAGATCTGCAGAAAATTTAAACACAGGTGATCCTTATCCAAGATTTGAGTTAAGAAGACCTTCAACTCATACATCTTCAGCTCCAGTTGGAACTACTTCTGCTAATGAGGTTTCTATCAGCACTATAATGACAAACTCAGCTGATATATCTGGGGTGCCTTCAAATTCTAGCTTAGAGGCTCCACAACCAGATAAGAACATCTCAATTGTGGAAGACAACAATGGTGGTGGTGACAGTGACCAAGAATTTCTTGATGCCACTAACCACACCATAGATGACAACATCAATGATGTCACACACTGCTTGGATCAAGTTTCTCTTGAAAAGTGTGCTGATGTGGTGGGAGAAACATCCATGCCAGATCTAAATTTTTCTAATTTAGATCTTTCTCAACAACTTGCTATGATCCCTCAGCTTAGGATCCACAAGTCTCATCCCACCACAAACATCATTGGAGATATTGTCACAGGGATAAGGACAAGAGGACAAACCCATGAAGCAAATGTTTGTCTTCACTCTTCTTTCTTATCCCAGATAGAGCCAAATAAAGTTGATGAGGCTCTAAAGGATGGAAGTTGGGTTGAAGCTATGCAACAGGAGCTGCTTCAATTCAAAAGGCAGAAAGTTTGGAACCTTTGTCCTCTTCCTTATAGGAAGACTACCATTGGAACCAAATGGGTGTTTAGGAACAAGAAAGATGATAGAGGCATCATCAGCAAGAACAAGACTAGACTAGTTGTTCAAGGATACACACAAGAAGAAGGATTGACTACACTAATGTCTTTGCTCTAGTAGCAAGATTAGAATTTGTTAGGATATTCCTGGCATTTGCTGCATCTAAGAACTTCAAGGTCTTTCAGCTAGATATGAAGTGTGCCTTTTTGTATGGAGTGATTTATGAAGAGGTATATGTCAAGCAGCCACCTGGTTTTGTAGATTCTGATCATCCTGATTATGTCTGCAAGCTTGACAAAGCTCTTTATAGGCTGCATCAGGCACCCAGGAAGTGGTATGAGACACTGTGTGAGTATATTTGTAAACATGGATACAGGAGAGGTACTATAGATGGAACTCTCTCATCAAAGGACAAGGAAATGACATATTGCTAGTTCAAGTGTATATGGATGACATCATCTTTGGTTCAACTAATCTAAAGCTCTGCAAAGACTTTGAGAAGCTGATGAAAGACAGACTTGAAATGAGTGCCATGGGGGAACTCAATTTCATTCTGGGAATTCAAGTGAAGCAAGTTGAAGATGGCATCTTCATAAGTCAGTCAAAGTATGTTCAGGACATACTGAAGAGGTTCAACATGACTGATTGTAAGATTGCTAAGACACCCATAGCTAGAAACCACTCCTTTGGACCTGATCTTGAGGGGGAGTGTGTAGATGAGAACTTATACAGGGCTATGATTGGGTCTCTTATGTATCTTACTGCTAGTAGGCCTGATATTATGTTTGCTACATGCATCTGTGCAAGATATCAAGCCAACCCTAAGATGTCTCACCTCATCACTGTCAAGAGGATTCTAACATACCTCAAGGGTGCTTTAACACTTGGTTTATGGTACCCTAAGAATCCTGACTTTAATCTGTATGCTTATACATATAGTGATTATGGTGGTTGCAACATGACTATAAAGTCTACATCTGGGGGATGTTAGTTCCTTGGTGGAAGGGTTGTCTCATGGCAGTGCAAGAAACAATCTTGTGTCTCTGCATCAACTGCTGAAGCTGAATACATTGCTGCTACAAGCTGCTGTGCTCAAGTGCTTTGGATTTAGAATCAGATGCTAGACTATGGGTTAAACTTCAAGGAGACTTCCATTGACATAGACAACAATAGTGCTATCTCAATCACAGAGAATCCTGTGCGGCACTCAAGGACTAAACACATCAATATCATGTATCATTTAATAAGAGATAACTATGAAAAGGGATTAATTAAACTAGTTAAAGTTCACACAGATGAACAATATGTTGATCTGTTTACAAAGGCTTTTGATGAACAGAGATTTAAATATCTAATATCAGCTATTGGGATGATAAACTTTGAGTAGGTTTTTCTTAAAACTAATTCTTATTATTTCTTAAAATATGTGTGTCCTAAGTTGTCTAGCTCATCACTTTCATAAGCTCATGTTTTCTTTGGATGAAAATTTCTTTTTGAAGACTTTCTTTAGATTTTTGAAAATTTCTGATACTTCGAAAGTTATGCTTTTAACTTTGAAAGTAAATCATGCCTTCAAAACAAATAACTGTCTAAGAAATTTACCTTCAGAAGAGTTCTCAGATCTATCTTCCAAAGCTTAAATACTTGTCTCAGACACTTACTTATTTTCAAGGACCATTTACTTCCGAAGCAAAATTAACTTTTGGAAGCTTTGTAGTTCTATATACAAAGCAATCAAGTTTTAATTTCTTTTCCGAAGCAAGATTTTGAAAACTCTCAGGAAAATCTTATGAAGTAATTTTAGCTTCAGAAGCTTTTTAAATTAAAACTTCTCAAGATAATTAACCTTCGGAAGCTTTTTGACTTCCAAGAAAACTACTTTTTGAGCAAAAGTAAACTAATTTTTCAGAGGTGGGACCAACATCTGGATTTCAAAGTTTGTCCTTTTTCATTAAACTTTATCTGAAATCCCTTTCACATATAAACCCAACGGTTTGCCCCTTACCTAAAAACCAAATTCTCACTAAAATTTCTTTCTTCCTTCTTTCTTCATCCTTAAGCTACCTCACAATGGCCAACCTTGCTCACAAAAATGATCCCAACTTTACCATGCAGCTACACAGGCAACACAATCAGGTTGCTCTGTTAAGCTCTGAGAAAGATCCTTATTTCTCAGAGGTTTGTCGATTCTTAGCTTTATCCAACTACTTCACCTCCCTAAACATTAATCCTCCTCTCTATGAGGATCAACTACTTGATTTCTGGAATACCTGCCAAGAGGTCATTATGGACGGGGAGAAGGCACTGTCTGCCACAGTGTAGGGGAGACCAATCTTCATCACTCCGGCCATCATCAATAGGCATCTTCAGCTGGATGATGAAGCAGGTGGGGTGTTCTTCCCAAAGGAAGCTATTAATCATTCCTTTGAGTAGATGGGATATGAGGGAGATTTCTCTATAAAGACCTTTAGGAAAGGGAATGTCTCATCCCAGTGGAGATTCTTGCTCCATGTGGTCATTCACAGCTTATCAAACAAGCATGGTGGATGGGACCAGATTCCTGAGGATCTCTCATTCATAATCCATGGAATGGTCAAGGGGTCAAATTTAGGTATTCTCAGTTTGTTTATACCAGTTTACTTGCAAATTAGACTCCTTAGAATATTACATGTTTCCTAGATACGTTCAGTAAATTCTTAACTATGAACTAGGCTCACAGTTGAGGGAAACAGGTAACATTCTTAAATTGGGACAAATGAAGCCCGACATCTTTAAAATACTGAGAAAGCCCACTGTTGGCTTCTCTGGGGTAGAAACAGCCCTAGTCCCAAAAATGTTAGAGCTCATTGTTCAAGGTGACAATCTAGCAACACAAGCTAGTGTTGAGCCCACACCTACTACCTCTCAACCACCCACACAGCCTAAAATCACCCTCACTTACCAAAGAAAATCCAAACGAACCCCTGCTCAGACTATTCAGTCTGAGGAGGCCCCCATACACTCACCTTTACAGGTAGAAGTGGACACTAGAGCTCCCACTCCTCCTGAGGAGCAGATCACTCCCATCTCTTCAAGAATCAGTGCTAAGGTTCCTCATGCTCAGCCTGATGAGCTAATTAGCCCAACTGCCTTAAGCCATCACTCTGAGTCTCAACACTTAAGTGATCAACCTTCAGGGGATAGTAACCATCCCCAGCCTATAGATCTCAACCAACCAATTCCCAACCTTGATTTCTATACTGATGAAGATCTAGGTTTCAGTGAGTATACTGAGTCTCTCTTTTTTACCCCTGCTCAAAGAGAGATGAATGCTCCTGAGTCTCCTATATCTATCCCACATCAGTGACCTACAACTGAGGTGGACACTTCTGAACCTGTTCAGGATGTCCATATGGATGAGGCTCTCACTTCTGAAAGTGATTACATCATTACGACCTCAACCATGGCAACTCAGCCCATTGACATCTCAAATAAGATTTCCAGTGAGCAGAGGAAAACCAGCAGCCAAGAACCTGAAGCTGGTGGTGAGAGAGAGGACTTTGGTCCAATCATCTCATCCCCCAATGATTCTTCTGATGAAGATGAGGGGAATCTATGACTAAAGGTGCACAAACTGACTAAAACATGCACCTATTTAGTCTCAAAGGTCAGTCACCTTGAATCTCAAGTGACTACCTTACACAACAGGATCAATGATCAGTAACTTGAGATTTCATATCTTAAGGAAAAACTAGCTAGGAGACCCTAAGAAGAGCTCAACCAGGAACACAATAACCTATGGATGTGATTGACCAATCTTCCAGCTCACCTATACAAGTGGGTGATGCTACCAAAAAGGGGGAGAAAGTCATTACAGCCATAGAACTTGGGAGTTCTTCAGAGAGAGTGGACATTGAGGACTCACCATCCTCACTTGCAATTGTGCATTCTCAGCAACCTCCTCAAGTTCACATTGATGTGAACTACATAGACTCCTTCATACAGAGTCTGTTTGAGGATGGGATACCAAGGGCTATGTCATCTTCACCATCTTCAAATCACATCATTGGGTGGATATATGACAACATCAGGAAAGCCCTAATCATCATAAGAGTTCAAGGACAGAAAGAAGTCTTTGATTTTTAGACTTTGAACTACTATGAAGGTCTGGATTTAGTCAACATGCCACTTGTCAACCCAAGCAAATCAAGACAAGCTGACATACTGGCTCAAAGAATCCAAGTCAGGATCACTACAGAGTTCAGCTTAAGAAGGAGACTTAGGCAATCAGGCAATGCCATCGATCATCTGGATGTTGAGGCAGACCCTAAGACTAGTTTCATAGGGGAAACCTTGATTGAAGGCCCAGTGGTAGAACCTGAGACCCCTGTCTCATCATCATCAACTGCTGCAGAGATCCACACTCATATTGAGACACCTGCTGGTGAAGGTGTTCTCAGCCTCTCTCTAGCCAGAGCTCAGAAGCTGCATCATTGCGCCAAAGGTCTCTCCACCCTGAGTCACAAAGTGTTGATACATATGTACCTAGATTCAGATCTTAATGTAATATGTCTTGAATATCTTACACTTATGTAATGCTTGGGTACTTAATGAAATGAGAATGTTTGGTTGTGATTTATAATGTTTAATATTTCATTAATGAGTTGTGTAACGCATATTGACTAGAGTATATAGGTTTGTGATTGTTTGAATTGATAATGCATAATGTTATAATAATGAATACATTCAAACTTGGTAAAGTGAAGTTCTCATGCGCCCGACTAGACCATGCGCCCCAACAGTGGTCATGCGTCTGAATGGCCATGCGACTGAGTGTCCATGCGCCTAAATAGTCTATACGCCTGAACAACTTCATGCGACTGACTCAGTCGCACGACTGAACACTAAGTCGTATGAACGGATCAACCGCATAGCTCAATCGCACGAATGAACCATGCAAATGGTTCAGTCGCACGAATGAGTAACCCTAACCTATAAATACCACCTAATTCGTGGAAAAACGGAAGCATCATACACACTTCGACTTCAGACGTACCCTAGCCGTCTAGAGACCTCTAAGATCATACTCCAAGTTCATAGATCGCAGTAGATCGATTCGTAATCGATTCTTAACGTTAGATTCAATACATATTTGTTTCTACGTGTGTTCTCACTGATTGGATCGCCAATCAAATAGGATTCCGCACTATTTGGTTCGGTATACACGTTAATCAATTAGTACATCGTCCCGTACACGGTCCTTAACAAGTGGGATCAGAGCCTTGGCTCTTGATTACGTGTTGATTTAATCGTTTTTGATACAAAAATTGTGTTTTTTCACTAAAAACACAATCTTTTTGTGTCAAACGGTGTCTTAGACGTCTCCTGACCATAAAGTTTAGTTTTTCTGGCATACGGTAATTAGGGTTTGTGAAAATTTGAGTTTTTGCGGCCAAAACACCTTTAACCTACGAATTTTCAAACTTCAGCAGATTCAGTCGCACGATAGGCTCAATCGCACGACTAAGTTCATTCGGATTCCCCAAATGCACGATTGAACTCATTCGTACCCTCATTCGTACGACTGAGAACCCTATTCAGACTGTTCAACCGCATTAATTCATTCGGACAACTAACTCATCCGCATTCGTTCAGTCGCACGATTGAACCACTTGGCTAGTTCAATCGCCCGAATAAGCCCTGTCGCATACCTTCATTTTCACACATAAACAATTTGTTTAAAAGTAAAGCTAAGTGAAATGGAGGACCAGTTTTCAGCATACACAGCTAGTAGAGACACTCGTATTCAGAATCTACTGCTATTGGAGAACGAAGTGGGAATTCATAATAAACCCCCGAAGCTTATCACGTTAGACGACTACCCTCAATGGAAGCAATGTTTTGAAATCTACTTAAATGGAGCAGATACAAATTTGTGGGAGGCTATAGAGTCGGGGTACAACATGCCAGTAGGAGCTGACGGTGTGAAACTTACGTTAAGTGGCATGTCTGCTGCACAAAAGGTGAAACACAACCCTGAGAAGAAAGTCTACGCTTTGTTTACCCAGTCTATTCCGAAGGATATTTTCCATCAGTACTCGGAGTATACTCAAGCAAAGAAATTATGGGATGCGTTGGAGAAGAGGTATGACGGAAATGCCTCACTCAAGGCCATTAAGGCCAAAGCTTTAAAGAACGAGTTTGACAACTTCTCTTCAATGGGAAAGGAAGGCCTGGACGATGTGATCGACAGATTCTACCACTTGATGAGTGAGATGCACACTTATGGAGTAACTATGTCGATGGAGGATATGGTATCCAACTTTGCAGATGGATTACCAGAGAAATGGGCTTCCTTCGTTTCAAATCTTAGACAGAATGGGATGCTCTCGAAATTAGATATAAATGACTTCATTCTGAAACTAAGTCAGGAGGAGCTTAGGATGAAGTATAGAGCCCAAAAGGCCAACTATGATCAGAATCCGACGCTTTACAACGCGACTCCTCAAGCCAAGACATCTGGAGCACCACTGTAGACTGCCTTCGTCTCAAGCTCAGATAGTCTAGCACAAGCATCTACTTCAGGGCCCGAAACGTCAGGGTCATCTAGTACTCAGTATATTATACCTGAAGCCAATGTAGCAAAATTAAAGACCGATAACTTCGGTAATGTGACTGTTGAGGTGGCCAGAGAACACATGGACCTCTTAGCTGCTGTAGTCCACTCCTATGATGGACTAATTGCTGGAAAGATAGGAAATTGCCACCTGGCAGATGAGGACTATGAACAGGTGGATGAGATGGAGTTGGAACGGATGGATATAATGTGGGCTTTGGCAAGTGCTGTCTGACAAGCTAAAAAGTTTGTCAAGAAGACCAGATAGAACTTGGTTGCAACCAAGGACATGACCTTTGGCTTTGACAAGTCAAAGGTAACCTGTTTCAACTGTGGTGAGAAAGGGCACTTCAAACGGGAGTGTGTGAAGCCAAAGAAGACTGGTAATGGTAATCCTTTCTTGTCCTTTAATGGACAAAGCCACATCTAGTAGTTCTACTTCAGCAAGCAAGGACCCTAAAGCCTTGACTGCTAACGAGGATGAAGGACAAGACTGGAGCTTTTGGTTCGTACCGGGATAGTCCAACATAGCTAGTGTGGAGGACATAGATGACGATTCCGCAAGTGAGGGAGATATAGCGGTAGAGCTTGCGATGTCCAATTCTGAACACACTGCACCTATGCTCAACCACCTGCCTGAAGAAGAACAATCTACATCAATGTCAAAATCACCTTAACTAGAGAAAACAGATTCTGCACACATGGCTGATTCCTCTTCAACATCTCAGGTAAGTACTACTAACCAGTTGTTTAATAATCATGCTTGTTCTGACTGTAATAAATTTAGAGAAAGCATAGATTTAAAATTTTGTAGGTTATTAGATCATAATGATAGCCTAGTAAAGGATTTGGAACTGTGCACTGAAGCTAATAGAGTTTTAAAACAAAATGAGCACAGTTAGAAAGAAAAGATAGATCTTTTGAACAAACAGCTTAGGGAAACAAAAGTAGTTGCCTTTAATCAAGCTAATGACATTTGGTACTATCTTAACTCCCTAGAGGACACTAAGAAGCCAAAAAGTAGTTTTAGAAGTAGAAGTAAACTTCTTAAAACAAAAACTGCACAGTTGGACAAGCTTATCACATATTGTCCAACACATAGTGAGAGGGAGAAACAATAGGGAGGGATTGGGATACAAAGTGGTTCCGCCACGACCTGAGACCTTGATGAACACCAAAAGTAAACCAATTAATACTAACCCCATCAAGGATCATGTGGTGACCACTCCTCTTGTTAGTGACCCAGATTCCACAAGTAAATCAATTGAATTCGGCACTAAACAAAAGGAGTCCACTTCTAAGGCAAAAGGAAAGATGCCTTGTGTTAGCCTGGAAAAAGAGTTTGAAAAGTTCAATTTAAAGTCAGGTTCAAACAAAGTCAAATCAGAACCCAAAAAGACTATTAAACCTAATCAATCACGTGTATCATGTCAAAGTCCAGGTAAACAAGAAATAAAAGATGTAAAACCAGGTAAAGCAATTAAGTTTGTAAACCCAACCATACATCTAACAAAGAAGTGTCTCAATCTAAAAAAAATAAAGTCATCCGTGTGACACCTACATCTCCACAAAAACAAATAAACCATAAAGTTGAAAGCAGATCTTGCTACAATTGTGGAGAGTACGGTCACATTGCGTCTAATTGTCCTTATTATCAGACACCGAGGAGGAAAGTTGAACTTCCTGAATCTAAAACTAGACCTTTTAAGAGGAACTCGGTGACGCCTCCTAAAAGGGATAGTGAATCCAAAGTTCAACCCATCAGCCAGTCATCTATTTATCATAAACATGCCTTACACAAAGCTGGTCTATGGAAAGAAAAATCCACCTCAGCGTCTAAAAATGAGAACAAACAGAAATTTGAGCTTCCCTCAACCTCAAATGGTCAATGGGTTGAGTTTATGTTGTGTGATGCCTCGAGGAAACCCAAGCCAGTGAAGGCTTGGGTTCCTAACTTGAACTAATGTTTTCATTGAATGTGCAGGGTGTTCGCTATAGTGCTGAGACTAACACGTGGATTGTAGATAGTGGAGCATCCAGGCGCATGACGGGGAATAGAGCTCTCTTATCAAACGTCAGACAAATCAAAGGAGGGCATGTTTCATATGCTGGAAACAAAGGGGGGTATATCACAGCCCAAGGAGAAATGGGAAATTAGAAAGTTAAGTTTGACAAGGTAAACTATGTCCAAAAATTACAAAATAACTTACTTTATGTTTCTCAAATATGTGATAAAGGCTTCAAAGTAGTCTTTGACAACAAGAAGTGCTACGTTCTGAAGAAGGACTACGTGATCCGAGAGGATCAAGTTCTAATGTCAGCTTCAAGATATAATGATCTTTATGTTTTGGATGTTTCAAAGGCATCCATAACGGATCGTGAAGTTCAGTGCTTCTTGTCCAAAGCTACTGAAAAGGATTCCATCTCCTAGCATAGAAGAATGGGACACATAAATCCAAGGAAGATGAATCACTTGATCCAGAACGATCTAGTGAGGGGAGTGAACGTCAAAAACTTCCAACTCCTGGATTTCTATGTTGCGTGCAAGAAGGGCAAACAGACAAAGAAGTCTCATAAGGAAAAGAAAGTTCATTCCATAGAACTACCTCTTGAGATTCTTCACATGGATCTGTTTGATCCAGTCAGTACAAGAAGCATTGCAGGCGACTTGTACTGCTACTTAGTTATGAATGACTACTCAAGATTCTCTTGGGTAATGTTTCTGAAGTCCAAATCAGAAACATTTGAATCCTTCAAGGAATTAGTAACTACACTGGAATCCCTATACAAGCTGAAAGTATGACAAGTGCGCTCAGACAACGGAACCGAGTTCAAGAATAAGTGGATGGAGGCCTATTGCAAGGAAAATGGAATTGTGCATCAATTTACCTCTGCCTACACTCCTCAGATGAACGTGTTGCTGAATGGAAGAATCACAGCTTGATAGAGACTGCACGGACTATGCTAGCAGACTCGAAACTGCCTATTCAATTCTGGAATGAGGCAGTTACAAATGCATGTTATACGCTCAATCAAGTTCTGGTAGTTAAGTGCCATGGAAAAACATGCTACGAGTTACTACAATGACATAAACCTAACTTAGAGTATCTCGAGCCGTTTGGCGCTCCATGCACCCTGCTGAAGAAGACTCAGGAGGGAAAATTCAGCGAAAAGGTTAACGAAGGGATTTTTCTAGGATACAACATACCAAACAAGAGAGTTTACAACTACTCAATAGGTCAAGTAGAGGTGTGGTGTAATGTTGATGTTCTGAGATACACCATACCACCTGCTGCAAAAGGGCCTGCTTACTTCTTTGACTATGATGGATTCTTCAAGTCCTTCAACATACCTCTCTCCACTCCAAAGATGAGTTGGCAAACAAGATGATGTATGATGTCTTGAACACACCGTCTCAAGATTCAACACTATCCGGTTCACAAAGTCAATCATCTACCAACTCAGGGGGAGCACTTGACGTGAGTGACTCTTCCGCTGATGAAGAAAATGTGGAAAATAATGAGAACAACCAGGATGAACAGGTTCCGACTACCACAAATCCACAAGCATCGGATAGTGATGCTTCTGAGCCCTCTGAACCTTAGACTCCTATTGCCTAAGATCCAGAACCAAATGTTCACAATCTTGATTCTGAGGTGGTTGTTCCAACAACTCCTGGCTCACGTTTAAACGTCTATCATCCCTTGGATAATGTCATAGGTGATGTGAGATTAGGAGTCCAGACCAAAAATCAGTTGTACTCAGCTGATTATGCCTTTGTGATGGAAAAGGGATACCTTCACGACGGTGCCTATCGTTGCTTTGTGTCTTAGTTTGAGCCAAAGTATGTTAGTGAAGCCCTGAATGATGAGGCATGGGTGAGTGCCATGCAAGAAGAGCTTCTTCAGTTCAAGAAGTTGGGTGTATGGACTCTAGTGGATAGACCTAAAGGTGCTAAGGTCATTGGCACCAAATGGGTCTTGAAATGCAAGAAAGATGATCAAGGAGTGATCATAGAAAACAAGGCTCGTCTTGTTGTTCAGGGATTTCGACAAGTTAAGGGTATTGACTACAATGAAGTGTTTGCACCCATGGCAAGAATTGAAGCAATCCGTATCTTCCTTGCCTATGCATTGTATATGAAGATCAAAGTATATCAACTAGATGTGAAGAGTGCGTTCCTTCATGGTGAGATCCGAGAGACAGTGTATGTCAGTAACCCGAGGGATTTAAGGATCCATTTCATCAGGACAGAGTTTACAAACTCGACAAGGCACTATACGGGCTTCATCAAGCTCCAAGGCCTGGTATGAGAAACTCTCGACGCATCTTGTGAAACATGGTTTTCGCAGGGGAGTCATTGACTGTA
The DNA here is from genome assembly GCA_025506515.1 of Flaveria trinervia. NCBI lineage: Eukaryota > Viridiplantae > Streptophyta > Magnoliopsida > Asterales > Asteraceae > Flaveria > Flaveria trinervia. The sequence continues at coordinate 48,752,875 of CM046453.1, forward strand.
CATTGTTTATCAAAGAAAAAGATGGGGATTTACTGCTGGTATAAATCTATGTCGATGACATAATCTTCGGTTCCAAGAACGAAGAATTATGTAAAGAGTTTGAGGCAGTAATGAAGGCGGAGTTTAAGATGAGTGCAATGGGAGAGATGAAGTTCTTTCTCGGGTTACAGGTGGATCGAACGCCAAATGGGATGTTCCTACATCAGACCAAGTATGTAGGTGATATTCTTAGTCGGTTTGACATGTAGAATGCTTCTACCGCTGGAACTCCACTTGCTACAAACCATGACGTAGCACCCGATGAGAATGGTGATTTGGTGGATGCCACTATGTACCGAGGGATGATTGGATCTCTCATGTATCTTACTGCCTCACGACCTGATATCATGTATGCTACATGTTTATGTTCAATATATCAGGCAAAGCCTAAGGTGAACCATCTTATTGGGGTCAAAAGGATTTTTTTCATTATCTGAAGGGTACACATACACTTGGGTTGTGGTATCCTCATGATGATGACTTTGAGCTTACTGCGTATAGCGACTCGGATTACGGAGGCTGCAAGATGAACTATAAGTCTACATTAGCAGGGTGTCAGTTCTTTGGGAGAAGATTAGTAACCTAGCAGTGTAAGAAGCAGACCTCGGTGTATTGTCAACCTGTGAAGCCGAATATGTTGTTGCCGCAAGTTGCTGTTCACAAATCATATGGATTCAACAGCAAATGTGGCATTACGGTTTGAAATTCTCTTCTACACCTATCCTTGTTGATAACTCTACTGCAATTGCAGTCACTAAAAACCCGGTTCAACGTCCAAAGACCAAACACATCGGAATTAAATATCACTTTATACGTGATTGCTTTGAAAAGAACTTAATCGATGTAGTAAAAATAAACACAGATTTTCAACACGCTGACCTCTATACAAAGGCTTTTGACAAACCACGTTTTCTATATCTGTTAGAGGTAAACGGCGTTAAAAAGAAAAGTGAGATCATTCCTGAAGATGACCATGTGTAGTCTGATGTGTCATGTAAATTTACTTTTATGTTTTTTAATTTATTTGCTTAATTTTAACTTATTTAGTTAAAATTGGTCTTATTGTTTTGCCTATTAAAATCCTAAAATCCATTACGGTTTTAAAATTTTAGGGGGAGAACAGGTTTAGACAGTATAAAAAAAATGAGGGAGGAGGAGAGGTAGCTGATAAAAATAAGATCGTATGTGTGATACCGATTCAATCCCTGGAATATGATAGTACACAGGAGCAATCCATTTGGGACTTTACAAATTTAAATTGAAAAAAAATGCAAAGCTCAAGTATAAGTCTATGAAGTCTGAGCAATATAAAAGGAAATATGACAGATAAACTAGCTACTACTAAGGTAACACAAAGAAAATAGACCTAGAGGTTGCTAGACCACACATGATATGTCAGTAGATTCAACACAATAGATGACTAGACCTTTTTGGTGATCTCAAGATCAAACTAAAATGTTTGACTAGCTGTGGGTAACACCTTATCCCTGGTTAACACAATCAACAAGATTCCAATAAGGGGTGATGAGCAAAATAAACGCCATGAAGGTGTGCATAAGACCAAAGCATGAGCAAAAACACATAAAAAATGAAAATACAATCAAACTGATAACCTATGTTGTTGGTGAGATCTATGCAAAAAGAATGAAATTTCTCAAACAAGAAGATAGGTTATGTGCCTCTCTGTGTGCGGTGGCACTGACCTGAGGATAAGCATAACCTATATATTCTAGAATTCATTATGTTTGCCGCCTCTCTGCTGTGCGGTGGCACTAACCTGAGGCTTGGCTTCTTTTTGAAAATTCTAAGAATAGTCTCTTCTTGAATACTACCTGAGACCACTCACAAATCTCATGAGGAATGTTGATTACCATATAAGTGTGGGATCCATAAATGCTTGTTGAAATAAACAAACTTTAAACCGTCACCAATCTGTGTTGAAAGTCTGTGTATGGATTCAAGAGGACAAGTATATTGACAATCACTATGGCTACAATTCTTGAAAGTTCAAATCAGCGTGGGGACCTATAGTACTAGTATGATTTCCTAAATTTGCTAAATGACTCTAGATGAAAAACAAGAATAGAGCTTCAAAGGTTTTAGATAGCTTGTCCTGAATGATTTGAATATCTTGTATGATTCCAAATTGAATTGGTCCATGTATGGTCTAAATAAATTGAAGCTGCTTTTTCCAGAAAAATAATTCTTTAGCTTACATCTTAGATTTAACCCTCACAAAAACACAAAAACATGTTAGTTTAAGTTTTAGTTTTTTATTCTTTTATCTCCATATAAAGTTTATCAATTTCAGTTTGTCTAATATCAGACTATGTCATGGAAGTTGATAGGGAACCTTATCATCTAAACGGTCACGTCTGAGGTGACCACATGTGCTTTCAAATAAAATTGGGTCACGTCTGAGTGGTCAAAAGTATTTTAAAAGGACCACGTCTAAGATGGTCAAAGGTTTTTCAAGTTAAAATGATCATGTCTGAGATGATCAAAGGTTCATAATGTTAACTCAAAAGTTTAAAAGGGTGTAAAAGGTAAAATGGTCATTAAGTCAAAAACCATAAGTATGATTCATTCGCACAACTGGACCATGAGAATGGACCAGTCATACGATTGGAGGATACAAATGTGCCCAATCGGATGATTAACCCACACATATGGGACATATGTGCGATTGGACCATCAGGATGGCTAAAATGTGCTAACCGCATGGATGAAGGTGACCGAATGACCCAGTCGCACGATTGACTTCTAGTCACACGACTGAAGGTGACCGACTGTGCTAGTCGCACGACTGATCTTCAGTCGCATGAATCAACTATGCGACTGGGCTCAGTCGCACGACTGAAAGTAAACCCTAGTATAAATAGAGGGTGAGTCGGTCACAGTTGGTCATCACTCCCAAATCGCCTCTACATCGCACGAACATACCATTACTCTGCCGGATTTTCATTTGAGCCTTCAAGACTATTGTTTGTTGTGTACTGACGATTCTATTGACTATACAGGTATAATGCGGTGCAATCCATGAAAATATCCATCAATTTAAGCCCAAAATTGACTGAAATGAACCCTAAAAGCAAGCGTGACTTACATTGACAAATAAACTAATAAAACTAAGTCCATTGTGCAATTAAATGTTTTAATGTGTTTTGTCTGTGAATTGCGAGTCTAATGAGCCTAGCCACAATGTCTAACATTAAAGATTGCTCAAAATTTGATTTTGAATTGAACAGTTAGTCTGTCATGCGAATAGACAATTTGATGAACTTCAGTCGCACGACTGAATGGGACGAATCGCCAAATCGCACAGCTAAACCATGCGTATGAGTTCAGTCGCACGACTGGGGTAACCGCATGAGATAGCATACGTATAAGCTTAGTCGCATGTTAAGTCATACGTATGAGGTCATTCGCACGACTTGATCTCAGTCGCACATTGTCATTCACACGACAGAACAAAGAATTTCTTGTTCAAATGATTAAGTTCATTACTTATTGACTGACACTAACGTTTATATTCATTGTGTAACAGATGGCTAGTCGCTGGACTATGAGCACCAAGCACAACACTTGTGCTCATCTGGATCTGACATCCAGGAACGCAGCTGACTTATCGGGCATTATCACATTTCTACGGAGATCGAGGATCTTCCGTGCCATCTCGACTCCTTGCACTCCCTATCGCTCGATCCAACAGCCTTTCTGGGAAAGCGCTGTGGTGGACAGATCCTAAGAGCCCCATCGCATTAGGAGCTCGATATTTGGAGAGGCTATTGAGATCACGAAGGATGATCTTCGGACAGTTCTCGAGTTTGGGGATAATGCTGATTGTCCCACCCGATTACATCCCCTTATTGTTCGAGGATGTTTTATGCGAGCTAAGTACTCTGGGGACATCAATGCAGGGGTGCTCAATAAGAGCAACCTGTGCCCCTAGTTCAAGTACCTCGCTCATGTGCTGCTGAAGTGCATAGCGTCTTGGAAGGGAGGGTTCGATGAGCTCTCAGATCAGATTCAGAACGCTTATGCAGCGTTGGTGCTGAACCACTCGTTCAGCTTCTCCAGGATGATCTTCACCTACCTGGTGGAGAACCTAGAGGGAAAGGGCAAGGAGGGCTTTTGTATGTACCCTCGATTCATACAGATGATCATAGACCAAAAGCTCCCTTCGTTGCCAAAGGAGCAGGAGGATGCGGTAGCACTCGATGTTATGGATGATACCACCTTGGGTTGGATGAAAGTTTATAGGGGGAAACAGGTGAAACCCCTTGTGAGGCGACTGTTTGGGCATCTTGCCCGTGAAGACTACGTGGCGCCAGGTAGGCGTAAATCGTGTCAAGTAGACAATGACTCTGATGTTGAGCAGTTAAAGCTCCCAGATGATGACAGATGACAACGACAGCGGTGCTGGTGGAGATGCTGGGCCCACTCAACCAAGGGCCCCCCCACAGAATATCGCATCTCCGGAACTCACCCACAGCGAGACTGAGGATGCTGGATTCCATCAGGAGTTCCAACCTGATGAGGAGGAGGATATGGATGAGGAGCCCCTCACTCGGACTGTTGGCAGCAAGGTTGTTGCCACAGAGCTAGGGCTCCGGCGGTCGGTGAACGCCCTGGCAGATCAGGAGAGACTGACACGGATCCTACCTTTCCTCCTGATCAACAAAGCCTTGTTCCAGGGGGAGCATCCACCTCAAAGGGATCGAGGAAGAAAAGGATGGCTCAGCCCCACAGCTTGAAGAAGAAGAAGAGAAGACTGACCTTCATAACCACCACCACTACTACCACCACTACCACCACTCCACCTACCACCACTACTCCGTCCACTACCACCACTCCACCTACCACCACTACTACCACACCCACACCACCACCACCTTTATCTATATTACCCCCAATCTTCACCACTGCCACCACCACCACCACTAGCCATCCAGTTGCACCATCATCCTCCTCTCCATATACATCTGGATCACCTCTACCTCCCTTTAGAGTAAAGGAACAACTGTCAGTGCTGAACCGTATGATGATGCATCTGTTAGCAGCCGATGACGAGAAAACTGCACAAATTCATCAGTTAGTAGATCTTACTGCTACAAAATCTCAGCAGATTTCTCAGTAGGCTCGATTGATTGATCAGCAGGCTCAACAGATGTCTCAGCTCCAGGAGCAACATGCCAAGAAGATTGAGGAGCTGGAGGCTGCAAACAAGACTATCTTGCTAATGCTCAAAGGATCCAAAGAAGAGCCATTGAAGATAGGAGAAGGAGACGAAGACGATGATGATGATGATGAGAGTGATGATGATGATGATGGTGATGATCACGAGGGTGATACTGATGCAGATGTTGATGATGATGAAGACGATTCTTCAGCTGCGGGTGCCACATCTGCAAGCGAACGGAGGACCAAAAGGACTCAAGATCAGGGTTCCTCCACATCCACCCCGATAGCAGAAGAGCAGAGTAGAGGTGGCCAAAAAAACCGGTTTGGGAACCGGTTCGGCCAAAAAAACCGGAACCGGTTTGAGGCCCAAACCGGTTTGGCCCAAACCGGTTTCAAACCGGGCCCGAACCGCCGGTTCTTGACCGGTTTATCACTTCAACGTTCCAAACCGGTTTCAAACCGAACCGGTTTTCAAACCGGTTCCAAACCGGTCCCAAACCGTTTCCAAACGGTCACCAAAACGGTTTCAAACCGGTCACCCAAACCGGTTTTCAAACCGGTTACCGTTACCCAACGGCTATATAGCCGTTTTTTGCAATCTTTGACCGTTTTTTGATGTTTTTTACCATTATACCCCCACTAGGTTACTATATATATGTATTTGATGTTTTGGTTGAATCACAACAACTTATAACACTCTCTACTCTCAAAAATCTCAAAAACGCTCTCAAAAACGCTCTCACAAATACTTTCGTTTAAAACGCTCTCAAAAACGCTCTCACAAAAATCTCTGAAATGGCTTCAACAAGTGCTCAATCATCCGTTGGTTGTGAAGCGTCTTCAAGCAACGTGGTGATAGCAATCCTTCCTACGAATAGGAACCCCGAAGTATGGTGCAATTACGATTTATGTCAAATGGCTAGCGGTCCAAACAAGGCTCGTTGCAAGTTTTGTCATAAGTTTTTCAAAAAAGATGCAAACACAACGTTGAAAAACCATATTGCAAATAAATATTGTAGAGCGTTAAAAGGTGAACCTTTCAAGGTCAAGCTTCGATGACAAACGAAGGAAATATTTGGGCTTATAACGTTGATGCGGTTCGGGAGCAAATGGCGCAATTTGTAATTCAAGAAAGCTTGCCATTCAAACATTTCGACAACGAACGTTTGACTCGACTCATTCAACGAACTCTCCAACCTCGTTACACCAATGTAAGTCGTGCTACTCTTCGAAGAGATTGTTTAAAAATGTGGAAAAAAGCTAAAAATGAATTAATATCTTATTTTGAAAATTTACAAACCGGTGTTAACTTAACTAGTGATGTTTGGTCGACATCTCACGGTTCACCGGACTCGTACATTTGTGTCACCGCCCATTGGGTTGAACCCGATTCGTGGCAAATGATGAAACGTACGATTGCGTTTGAATTGTTTGATTATCCTCACACCGGCCAAAACATTTTTTATCTTATTGATAAAGTTATTCAAACGTATAAATTAGAAAACAAAATATTTTCTATATCTTTTGATAATGCTTTAAACAACACTCTTGCGATAGATCATTTGAAATTAAAATATAAACCAATATGTGAGGGTGTGTTTTTTCATAGTTGATGTGTTGCGCACATCATAAACTTAGCCGTGCAAGACGGTTTAAAAACGATTGAAACAATTAAGATTGTTTTAAAAGAATGTTACGTGATATTTTTAGTAACAACCAAAGATATACTAAATATCGCAAGTTTTGTAAAGACGCAAATACTAAATGTTTAGGTCCGAATTGGGACGTACCAACACGATGGAATTCCACATGTAACATGTTTGAAAAGGCTATTGAACAAAAAGAAAGTTTAATAGCCTTTCATAATAGTTTGGTAAGTCGGGGAAAGGCAAATTCTTACCATCCATTGGGTTGGGCCATCATCGAAGAAGTAACAAAAATGCTTCAAGTTTTTAAAAATGCAACTACATGTCTTTCTGGAGTTTATTACCCAACGAGTCCGTTGGTACTACACCAATTTATTTAATGACTTCAAAATTAAATGAATTGTCGTGTAGGGGTAGACCTTATTCCGATATGATACCCCCAATGAAAGAAAAACTTAAAAAATATTTTGAAGAAATGCCACCCGTTATTACATGTGCCGCTGCTTTAAACCCTTGTTTAAATTTGTCGGGGGTTGAAACTTTACTTGATAAAATTACTTTTAATTTGGATTTAGAAGTTGGTAAACCAATGTATAGTAAAACTTTAAAAGCGACTTTCAACAAACAATTACAACAAATGTATGATGTTTATTTATTAAAATACGGGGAAACATCACAAATCCATGATGCTTTAAGGCATGCGGAAAATGCCGAATGTTCGAATGATCCAATGTTTGATTTATATAATACTTTAAGGGATGAATGTAATAAACGTCAACGTGGTAACACTCCGAGTAGTGAACTCGGGAGGTATGGTCTTACAAACTTTTTATCGACCATGACTCCACATGAATTTAAAAATTTTGACTTGTTGGCTTGGTGGAAAGGTAAGGAAGATCAATTTCCCATCCTATCCACCATGGCCCGAGATTTACTAACCGTCCAAGCTTCTACGGTAGCTTCGGAATCTGCTTTTTCTGTTAGTGGCAGGATTATATCAATAAGACGAACTCGACTCACTCCACAAGCAGTTGAAATGTCAATTTGCTTGAAAGATTATTTGGATGCCGCGGAAAGAGTACAAGACAAACGATCGCTTGAAGGAGAACTGGAATACGAAGCAGAATTATACGAGGACGAGGTAGAGAGCGGATTGACACCAGGAATGACGGATGATGAAGCGGCATATGATGACTACCTTCGTAACAGTTCCGGTTCTGGTGGCGAGGAATAAACGTACAAGTATAATACGAACGAAGAAACGACTATGTTAAATGTTTAGTTTTAAATGTTTAAATTATTTAAATGTTACGAATTGTTAAAATGTTTAAATTGTTTATAAATGATATAAATTGTTTATAAATGTTATTAATTGTTAAAATGCTTAAATTGTTTATAAATGTTAATAAATAGTATATATATATATATGTTTATAAATGTTATAAATTGTTTAAATGTTATAAATTGTTTAATTGTTTAAATCGTTTAAATGTTTAATTGTTTAAATCGTTTGAATGTTAAATTGTTTAAATGTTATAAATGTTATAAATGTTATAAATTGTTTAAATTATATAAATCTTTTAAATATATAAATTATATAATTTTTTATAAATATTTATGTTTTAATTAAAAGTTTAAAATTTCGTTTGAATATAACAAAAAAAAAAACCGGTTTGGGCCGAACCGGTTTGGGCCGAACCGGTTCCAAACCGACCCAAACGGTTTGATAGGTTTGGGTTTTTACGGTTTTGAAACCGGTTTGAACCCGAACCGGTTTGGGGCCAAACCGGTTTTGACCAAACCGGTTTCGGTTTGGGACCCGAACCGGTTTGGGCCCCCAAACCGGTTTGTACACCTCTAGAGCAGAGGATACAGGATAAGAGTAAAATTTAGTTATTTACTTTATTTAAATCATATGTATTCGAATCTTCAATCTCATTATTGTAATGAATGTTTTTATTTAATTTTGTTATTTCTGTCTTGATTATTAACTAATGATAGTTGTGTTACATGTATAAATCAAGCAGATCCAAACTTTCAGAGGGATGAACATGATGTTGCTCCCCTCCAATAGATCAAGACTCAGCTCATGATGATTCTTGATCTGCAGGGTATTGTTAGGAGATCGGTGATGTACACTCCTCAAGAAGGAGAGATCATTCACAATCTCTCTGACGAGCAAATTGCAGAAATGTTCAAGCTCAATCCTGATGAGATTGTCAAAGACGCTCCAAATTTTGTAGAAACCAGTGACGGCGAGCTGAACGACATTGATGAGATAGAGATCGAGGAAGTCACTGCAGAGCACTATCCCGAGTACACTGACAAAGAGGGAATATGGTCCCCAAGTTGGGTGATTCCTGGTCGGTGATACATTTGAGATATTAGATAAGATGGAGCAAGAGTCCAAGAAGGTTGAAGAACAAGCCCAAGCCTCAAACACTAATGTTGATATCAGAAACGCTGAATGGGCTGCTTGTTTTGAGGAGATCCAAGCCCGACGCGCTGCTCCTAAACAAAATGTGTACACCAAGCTCTACAATGTGAAGATCACAAGGTGTCTGGCAAAATTATCATGTGGGCCCATTTTGATGATCTTAATGTATACATGGTGAAGAGATAGAAATGTATTGAGTACTTTAGATTCCCGCATGATCTAAAGTCTCTACCTGGTTTTGAGCTCAACCAGCTGGCTAAACTGAAGCTGTTATACGCTGACCCGAGAAAGATGTCAGGCTGATTTGAGGCTGCCTTGAAGAAAGAGTACCACACCAGGTGGGTCAACTTCAAACCATAAAAACCTACGAGGTATATATCAGACGTTCTGAAGTTTATCCATAAATGGAAAGCCAAAGATAATGCTAAAGTGGAGTCCTCCACGAACAATGTCAAAGATCCCTTTACGGGAGATGCCACAGGACTTCACTCCTCACTTCAAATGGTGGTACTATGATTGGAAAACAGGGGAAGCTGTCATAGTTCTGAACAAAGAGGGCAGAATGTATACTATCAGGGTATTCGACCCGATGTGGCTTACCAACTTGTCAACTGACAACGTCTACACTCTATACAAGTGGCCATTGTTCTATGACACACAGGATATTATACAAGCCCTCCAATTCCAATGTGATACGACTCTGCTTTGAATTGAAATACATGCAGGAGTCACAAGAAAGAAAAGTACAAGAAATATGAGGAGGTTATGAAGAAGGTAAGACGATAGATAGATCTAGGTCAAGGGGGAGTTTGTTGATACATATGTACTAGATTAGATCTAATGTAATATGTCTTGAATATCTTACACTTTGGAATGCTGGGTACTTAATGAATGAGATGTTGGGTAATTTATAATGTTTAATATTTCATTAATGAGTGTGAACGCATAGGACTAGAGTTATAGGTTGTGTGTAGAATTGATAATGCATATGTATAATAATGAATACATTCAAGCTTGGTTAAGTGAAGTTCTTATGTGTCCGACTGGACCATGCGCACCACAGTGGTCATGTGTCCGAATGGCCATGCAACTGAGTGTCCATGCGCCTAAATGTCAATACGCTGAACAATTCATGCGATGACTCAGTCGCATGTGAACACTCGTCGTATGAACGGATCAACGCTAGCTCAATCGCACGAATGAAAACAATGCAAATGGTTCAGTCGCACGAATGAGTAACCCAAACCTATAAATACCACCTAATTTCAGGAAACAACAGAAGAAATCATACCACTTCGACTCAGACGTACCCTAGCCATCCAGAGAACCTCTAGATCCATACTCAAGTTCATAGATCATAGTAGATCGATGCCTTATCGGTTCTTAACGTTAGATTCTGTTAGGATCTCAGCCTCTTGGTTTAATCGATTGAACAGATATAGCAGCGGAATAGCTCAGAATTAGACAAATTCAAGCAAGAACATTCGATATAAAGCGATAAGAGAATTGTGTTATAGAGAGAGAAATATCTGACAAAAGGAATATTGCATTAAGATTGTCGGCCTCAATGGCACGATTACAGGTGAGTCATCTTCCTTATAAAGGAAAGAATGACGTAGGCTGATGTCACTTGAAAGTGACATGTAACCGTTTTATAACTACTGATGTTTAACAACTACTGAAGATGTCAACAACTGACATCTTATTACAAATGTTCCTAAGTGTTAAACATCTTATTTACAACTACTGAAAAACATAAAACTACTGATACTACAACAACTGAAGAACAACCTCTTCAGTTGTTTACAAGTACTGAAAAGGAAACAAAACTACAGAAAAGTAAACAAACTACTGAAAGGAAAAGAAAACTACTGATGAAGAAAAACCATCACAACAACTGAAGAAGCCCTCTTCAGCTGTTGTCATCAGCTGTTAGCATCAGCTGATGTCTTCAGTACTTGAACATCAGACTTTGTCTTTCAGCTGTTGATCTTCAGTCTTTGTCTTCAGTACTTGTTGAAGTCTTCAGACTTTAGATCTTCAGCTGTTGTCTCAGTCTTTGTCTTCAGTACTTCAGAAATACTTCAGCAGTTGTATTCTTCAGACTTTGTAGAACAGCTGATCAGGTCTTCTTCAGCTGTTGTGATGTCCTGTGGGACTTAGAGGTTTCTCTGATCAGGCTCATTGGTTCTTTTGGTCCAACAAACTCCCCCTGAACCAATGCAGCCAAAACCTCTAAGTTATTGACGAGTCCCACTTATTTTGGCAGATAGATTGGTCTTTTTATCCTCTTGATCAGATGAGAAGTGACCCTTTTTCAGCACCGGCCTGGGAAGAAGTCTCTGATGATCTGTTTTGCATGATATGGTTGGGAGCTCTGTATTGGGGACTTGGACACTGAGCTGTTACCCCAACCATGAGATCTACTTCCCGTGTATCAGCCTATAGGATTCCCTGGTGTAAGCCCTTAGAAACATGATCTGCTCATCCATTGTCAGCACCTCGGGCACACCATCAAACAATCCTTCTCGGCCATACACTTCAGAGATGTACTTGGCCTGTTTTCCATTCTTGAGCTCAACCGTGGTTATTTGTCTGTAAGCAAACTCATCTGGATGAGTCCCTTCTAAGAGCAGGTTGAGCTCATCTTGTTTGAAGTTTTCAAGTCTTTTGTAAACCAATCCTTCTTTATGATTTTATTCTCCAACATCTTTGGGGTGGTTGTTTGGCTTCATAAGCTTTCTTGAACTCTTCTACAATTTCCCAGGGGGACACTACAAGAACCACAGTGATGTCTTCGTCGACAACCCTCTTCACTCGGCCCTTGTATTTTGAAGGAATTCTTTCTTGACAATCCGTGTGCCACCCTAGGATCAGGCCATATCCTTACTTTTTCCCTTTGGTATTGAAAGGTATTAGCAAGGGTGTACAATCTTAAGACTTCTTTCTTCATGCTAATCATTGAAGAGGATGTGGCATATGCTTTGTCAATGCTTTTCAGCATTTCCTCATCATGTCTTTGCATCTGTTCCTCTTCAATCTTTATCATCACATCATGCATTTGAGAAGCAGGAGTGATGGACATTGGATTAGCCTTAGGCAAAGTGATAACTGCAGAGAGTGGCAGTCTGTCTTCATCCTCCTCTTCTTCTTCATCAGCCCTCAGTACCTTTCTTTTCTTTTGTCTAGGTACATCACTGGCAGTGGGTTTTGGGGTAAAGGATTTGGTTTTGTGGGTTGGATGGTTGGTTTAGAGGGTAAAGGGGGTTTTAGTGGGTTGTGGAGGTAGTGATTTTGAGGATAGAGGCTTTTCAGACTGTTTTAGCATTTTGGCTGTAAGGGAGGCTTTAGTAAATTTTGTCAGTTCTTTTCGGTTCCCAACCCCAGCTTCATTTAATGCCTCAATCACTAAACCCTTGGAGTATGCTTCAGACGAACAAATCTTGGTGGTTATTGCCAAGATGTTGTCCCTGGTCCAGGCCCTTATTTCTATCAGAGATCTTCCCAAGTATTTGGCTACAAATCTAATCATTATCTCCAGCCTTTCTCTTTCTAAGGCATCATAACTAGCCCATCTTGAGTTGATCTCCTCTGTCTCCAACCTTCTGATCTCGGAGTCTAGTTGTTGGATGTCAAAACCCTGCCTATATAACTGATCAATGATTTTATCCATTGAACGGTTATGGTTGGCATCAGCTTCTTTCACCATATCATTCAGCTCCTTCTCCTTCTCAGACTCTCCTTCTTTCCTCTTTTGATATGTGACATGAAAGTCTTTTTGACTTTCATTCACTTCAGCTCTCTTCTCACTCTCCTTCTCCTTCTCATGATCAAACTCAGTCTCCTCCACACTTATAACAGCCAACTCCTTCTCATTTACCTTCTTGATTCTTTCTCCTTCTCCCCATCTGTCCTCTTCCTTTTTCCTTTAACTGACTGACTCTCCCCCTTTTTGGTTGCATTGGGTGCAAGGGTTTGAGCAGTAGAAAGTGATTTGGTCACCAACTCCTCCACCAGGGGTTGTATTATTGTAGGAAGCCTCTCATCAATGGCTTTGATCACTATATCTGTGATCATGGGAGTGATGAGAGGTAGGGAATTTTGAAGGTTAGCAACTGATTGATCAGGATGGTTCTGTTCCTGAGAATCAGTGCCAAAAGCAGAGGCTGGTGGCTTGGAAGTATGTATTGGCTCAGTGTTTAGGGGACCTTCAGAAGAAGGTGCCATCTGTGGGTGTATTGTGGTGGCAGATGGACTTTCATCCTGAGACATCTTGGCCAGCAGCTCTTTGAGTCTGCTAACCTCATCCTCTAGGATGGTGTTTTGAGCAACTACATCATAGAAGAAGCTCAGGTCATCATCAGTTGATACTGAATCACCTGACCTCCTGACAGAGTCAGGATTAACATGCCTTGAGTGTAGATCAATTATAGCATGTGCCCCTTGTTCTGGTTCTGGGGACTTCCAGCCTCAGGACTATGTCCTTCATCAGCTGTTGCCGCTGGTGAGGTCTTAGAGATGTTACCAACTGCATCCTGGTCATTTGCTGAGTCAGAGGCAGTGGCAGCCTCACCAGAAGGTCGCACCTCCTTGTCTACACCAGGAGATGGAACATGATAACCCTGTGCTGTGGGTTGACAGAAGCATTGTGATCCTCCCCCTCAGGTGTTGAGGTTATCCCAGTAGTGATTGGTGTCTGGGTGGGGGGTGAGGAATGCAACTGCGTCAGCACTTTTGCAACAATTATTGTAGGGCTTTGAGGGGCGGTTGCATCAGGAGAGGGTGTGGAAGCAGTGTGCACCCGGGGCGAGTGGTGCTCTTCAATGGTAATCCCCTCAAGTGAGGAGGATCCCAGCAGTGTGGCTTCCCTTTGAGTGGTTGCATCAGGTTCCTTTTGAGAGGAAACCTGAGCGGCTTCGGTTGGTGGAGTCATAGTCTCTACTGGGGGGTATTTCCAGTAGAGATAACCTGCTTTGGTGCAGCAGGAGCATCCTCAGGGGACTCAACTCCCTGAGTAGCCTTCTTAGGCTTCTTCTTTGTGGGTTTGGAGGGGACTTTGGATGTGGAAGTGGAGGCTGTGGGTTCCAGCTGCGTGGGTTTGCGCAGCTTGGCAGCCTGTTTAAGAGTTTGGTCAGTGTTGTGTCGGGAGTATACCTCCGGCAATACAGCCAAAGCAGGGACTCCCAGACCAACTAGTCCCTCAGCAGAAAGCTGATTCTCTATTATGGCCATTATAAACCGAGGATATAGTATCCAACGGTTAGAAAGTGGTTTTGTGGCCATATCCTTGATTTCAAGAAAAATTATTTCAGAAAAGTTTAGTGGTTCTTGTTCAAGGATAGAGAACAGTACCTGTTGCCATCTGGAAGACAGTTGATCCCAAGAAGAAGTCTTCGAGGCAGGCAAACATTTACCATATGAAATATCAATCGTTCAGCATCTGGAAAATGTTTCTTCAGGATGGTCGAAGCACTAAGATCGCCTTGATATCCATGTTGTCCAAATGAAAGATCAATTGGCGCTTAGGATATCCAACAGGGTAGGCAGCATCATCTAATAGTAATATCTGGCGGATGGTAGCAGTAGAGATGACCACCTTATGAGAGTTGATGGACGAATGGATAGATTCTCCATTAACAGTTGCATTCGTCCAAAACTGATGTAGCGAATCGGCATAAATGATTGGATTTAGGAGGAAGGCCGTTTTCAGTGGTGATTGGACCATAAGATCTATAGCATTATCGAATTTGGTCCAGAAGGGCGATTTAGTGAGGTACGCGACACAGTTGTGTCGAGGCTTGAGTTGCATGGTCGCCATTAATGAAGGTGAAAGATTTTCAGAGCTTTTGAAATTTTAGGTCGTGAAAGAATGAAAAACTCTGAAAGAGGGATCAGATATATATGGTACGGGTTATGAAACGACTGAAGGTTTTGGTGTTAGTCATCAGTATTTGAAACAACTGATGACGTGGTATTAACTTTCAGAGGTTTGAAACGACTGATGGTATTGGTGTGGTCAGCAGTTATAAAACAACTGAAGACATGGTGTTTACAATCAGACGTTGAAACAACTGAAGTCTGATTTAGGCATCAGTAGTTTTAAAAAAACTACTGAAGACAAGTTGGACTTCAGATGTTGAAACAACTGAGGACTTGGTATTAGTCATCAGTAGTTGTGAAACTACTGAAGACCTGGTTGTGCCATCAGTTGTTGTAAACAACTGAAGACTTGGTGTTAGTCATCAGTAGTTGTGAAACTACTGAAGACATGGTATTGCTTCAGTTGTTTATGAAGAAACAGCAGTTTGTGAACTACTGAAGAGAGAGTACTCATCAGTAGTTGTCGTCAATTCATAGCCTTTCAGCTGTTTCATACTGTCCTCAACACGTACTCATCAGCCTTTTTGCTGTTTTCAGTTGTTTCATAGGACATCAGTACTTATCTGTTTCTACTGATTTCAGCAGTTGTAAGTGCATCAGTAGTTGTAACTACATCAGTAGTTTAGAACAGATAAAGTACAGTACTTAAAGCATTTAGCCTTCAGTAGTTATAAAAACTACTGAGGGTAAAATAACTCATCAGTACTTATATGTGACATGGTTACCAATGATCATCAGTAATTACTGAGATCATCAGTAGTTGTCACTTATTCTAGCTGCAGCATACCAAGCCTTAACACCAGGTTGTGGAAAGTTGAACTATCCAAAGGCTTAGTAAAAATGTCTGCAAGCTCATCAGCACTAGGCACAACATAGGATTAATTAGACCCTTTTCAAAACAATCTCTTATAAAATGATGTCTAATTTCTATATGTTTGGTCCTAGAGTGCTGGACTGGATTTTTGACAATGCAAAGAGCTGAAGCACTATCCATTAATAATGGAGTCTTAGTCTCTGTAATGCCATAATCCAAAAGTTGATTCTGAAGCCAGAGTACTTGGGATGTACAACTTGCAGCAGCAATGTACTCGGCTTCAGCAGTGGATGTAGCAACAGATGTTTGTTTCTTACTCTGCCAAGAAATCAAACAGTTGCCTAGGAATTGACATCCACCAGAAGTTGATTTCCTGGTCAACTTACACCCTGCATAGTCACTATCAGAGAAAGCAACTAATTTGCAAGAATGTCCAGTGGAATACCATAAGCCTAGAGATTGTGTACCTTGCAGATATCTAAAGATCCTCTTGACTGCAATCAGATGAGACTCCTTAGGTGCAGCCTGAAATCTAGCACAAACACATGTAGCAAACATAATATCTGGTCTAGAAGCTGTTAAATACATCAAGGAACCAATCATACATCTGTAAAGAGTTTCATCAACATCTTTACCTTTCTGATCAACATCCAATTGTGTGGTGTTGCACATGGGAGTAGAACAGGGTTTACAGTTTTGTAAATCAAACTTATTCAAAAGATCTTTTGTGTATTTAGACTGATGAATGAAAATTCCATCAGCTTTTTGTTTGATTTGCAAACCTAGAAAGAACTGTAATTCTCCCATTGCACTCATTTCAAACTTCTGTTGCATTAAGTTTTGGAAATCCTCACACAATTGGGGATCAGAGGATGCAAATATAATATCATCAACATAAATTTGAACAAGTAGCTTATGCTGATCCACCTTCTTAATAAATAAAGTTTTATCTATGGAGCCTCTAGTGAAATTATTCTGTAGAAGAAAGTTTGATAAGGTCTCATACCAGGCTCTAGGTGCTTGTTTCAACCCATAAAGAGCTTTATCAAGCTTATATACCCATTCTGGGTGCTTATTATCCTCAAAGCCTGGTGGTTGACACACATAAACTTCTTCTTTTATGTTACCATATAGAAAAGCACTTTTGACATCCATTTGAAAAACTTTAAGATTGTGGAGTGCAGCATAGGCTAAAAACAATCTAATTGCCTCCAGTCTGGCTACAGGGGCAAAGGTTTCATCATAATCAATACCTTCTTCTTGTGCAAACCCCTGCACAACCAGTCTGGCCTTGTTCTTAACAATTAGCCCATTTTCATCAGTTTTATTCCTAAACACCCATTTAGTGCCTATTGCACACTTACCTGGGGGTAGAGGAACAAGCTCCCACACTTGCTGTTTTTTGAACTGAAGAAGCTCAAGCTGCATGGCTTCAACCCATCCATTGTCTCTCAAAGCTACATGATAGTTCTTTGGCTCTAGCTGACTGATGAAGAGAGCATAGAAGCAGAAATTGGACAACTGGCTTCTGGTTGAAACACCAGCATTGATATCACCAAGGATTTGAGACATTGGGTGATTTTTCAGCTCTTGGTAAACAATCAAATCTGTGCAAGTGTTTGTAGGACCTTCAGCAGCAGCAGATGTTGATGCAGATTCTTGAAACCATGAAGATGGTGGCAACTCAAATGAAGTTGAGGATGCAGAAATCTCATCAGCATTTGTTGTGGATGGTGCTGCTGGAGCTACAGGAGCATCAGGTTTAGAGGACTCAGGCAGTTGGTCACTAAACCTGAAGAGGTGTACTACTATCATCATCATCTTCAGCAGTAACACCAGGTGGTGAACTGTTGACAGGAGCAACAGCAGGAGATTGATAAGGAACATATTGCAGTATGTCCAAATCAAAGAGCTCCACAGGGCTTTGTGGAATCTTGTCCTTTGGAGATTCATTGAACTTGACATGTAGAGTCTCTTCAACCATCTTTGTTCTGCAGTTGAAGACTCTGTATGCCTTGCAAGTTGATGAATAACCAACAAAGTACCCTGCATCCACCTTAGGATCAAATTTCTGGAGCTGATCCTTTGTGTTGAGAATGAAACAGGGACACCCAAATGCTCTAAAGAATGAAATGAGAGGGGCCAAATGATGTAGAACTTCATATGGAGTCTTCATCAACCTCTGATTTATTAGCACTCTATTCTGCACATAGCATGCTGTGTTGACAGCTTCAGCCCAAAAGGTCAATGGCAGTCCAGAATCAGCCAACATAGACCTTGCAGCTTCAATGAGGGTCCTGTTCTTTCTCTCCACAACTCCATTCTGTTCAGGAGTTCTTGGAATACTAAACTGCCTCTTTATTCCCTTGGAAAGGTAGAACTCATCAAGTGTATTGTTCCTGAATTCTGTTCCATTGTCACTTCTAATACACTTGACTGAGAGGGAATACTGCTTCTCAGCATACAACACAAAGTTTATGATCTTCTGTGCAGCTTCATCCTTTGAATGTAGAAAGAAAGTCCATACAAATCTGGAGTAATCATCCACAATTACCAGACAGTATTTCTTCTTTGCCATGCTCATCACTCTCACAGGACCAAAGAGATCCATGTGAAGAAGTTGTAAGCAGGCAGTGGACTTTGGTTCTTCAATAGGTGGGAATGAAACCTTGTGCTGTTTTCCTTTCAAACAAGCAGTGCAGTTGTTTTCACACTTGAACTCCTTCATAGGCATTCCCCTTACTAAACTATGGTGTATCAGCTGATTCATGTTCTTGAAGTTAACATGTCCCAGCCTTCTATGCCATAGATTAGATTCTTGAGGAGAGGCCTTGGAAAATAGGCAAGGATGGCCTTTGAGATCTATTTTCTTGGAAAGATCTAAGGCATACACTCTTCCTGTCCTGTTGGCCTTCAGGAGAGTGTGAGCATCCAATACCTTGTCAATCAAACTCAGAACTTTGGATGACAGAATCCTGCAGTTCTGGCTTGTGAAAAGGGCAACATGGCCTTTGTCACACAATTGACTGACACTCAAGAGGTTATACTTGAGATTTTCACCACATTGACATCATCACCTTATTCCCCATTGGAAACAAAGCCCTTCCCGATGATGTACCTCTTGCATCATTGCCAAAGAAAAACAAACCTTCCTTCCTGGAGAGTAGTCATTAAGAAGTGAGTTGTTCCCAGTCATATGCATAGATCCCCCACTGTCTACATACCAGATGCTACTTTGGCATGTTGAAGAACCTGCATTAATAAACAATCAGTTAGTTTTGGAGACCCAAACCTTTTTGGTTTTGGGCCTGGTCTCATCAATAGATGGTAAACTAACAGGTTTATTGGGCACAATAGCTTGAGGTGAAGGAGATGGTGTAGAAGAGGAATCCTTTGGCTTGGATCTCCTTTTCTGGGGTTTCAACACAGGGCCATCAAGTTGGTTAACTCTTCCCAACAGATGTTGAACCATCATTACCAGCTGTGTCTGATTCTGGGAAAGAGCTTTCAGCTCTTCAGACACATTGGTATTGGTGTTTGATGATGAGTTCTTGTGTTGCACCATCTTCTTTTGAGCAACCTCAGCTATTGCCTGTTGCACTCCTTCCCTTTTAGATTTCTTTTTGGACATAGGAGTAACAGGATTTGATGCTGCTGGTACAAACTTGGACTCAAACTCAGTTTTCATTTTAGCCAAGTTTTCTTTAATTTTCTCCTTTTGTTTGAGTTTGGATCCCTTTTTGTACCAACAATCATCTGTGAGATGATTGAATAGACCACATATTTCACATGGTTTCTTCTTCATCTTCTGTTGATCATCAACTGAAGAAGATGAAACTACTGAAGACTTGCTCTTCAGCAGTTTAGAAGCACTTTTTGCCTTCTTGTCAACTCCCTTAGTAGGCTTCAAATCCTTCCTACTGACAGTTTTCTTCTCTTAGTGCTGTCAGTTATTGGGATTTGAACTCCAGATGTTATCCCCTGCTCTCCAGTACCCTCAGTACTTCTAGGGATAACACTTGGGTTGATCAACTCATTGATCATGTGAGTGTCAGCAGTTGAACCATCAATATCAGCTGATAGGTTCACAGAGGGATTACTACTGACTTCAACTACTGATGGTGCTTTATCAAGTAGTGAATCACATGATGAGGTGGATTGGTCATTACTTTCTCCATCAGATTCTACTCCTGCTCTTGAAGCAAAATCTGTAGGAGGAGCAGTGTGATTATAACCAATTCCAAACTTCACATGGAAGCTGTTTGCTTACTAAGAAGCATTTCAAAGCCCTTGCAAGATTGTACCCATCGATCACACTCTACTTGGGTGACAGCAAGAGTATCTTTGAGGTCTTTGTACTTCTCTAAGAGTACATCCTCCCTAGCCTTATCATCAGAGATTTGGCATTTTAATTTATAAATCTCATCAGTTTTCTCTTTCAGCACAGACTCAAACTCAGCTTTATTTTTGGAAATTATTTGTTCTAGCTCTACATTTTTATTGATTAAAGCCACATTTGCTTCTCTAATAGAGGCAAATGCTATGCAAGTTTCAGAACATAATTTGGCCTTAGCCTCAGAGGATACCTGTGATACCTGTGTTGAAGAGGTACTTGAGGATGATCCATCAGAGGATTCCAAAGTCATGAGAGCTAGATTTCCAAAAGGATGCTCACCACCATGTTGACCAGCACCTGAGAACAGTTGTTCATTACCAGACACATCATCTGGTAAGCTGCTCCAGTCAACAACTCCTGGTGTGAAGAAGCTGTGTGTTGAAGTTGATTAGGTTGATGAGATTGGGATGGTTGAGGCTCAGGGAGTGCATGTGGTTGCTGAGCAGTGGGTGCTTGAACCTGGCCTGGTTGTGGCATGTAATAGCAGGGGTATGGATATGGCATTGGCCCCTGTGGAACAAAATATGCAGGAGATTGTGGTTGATGATGATAACCAGAATTGACAGGTTGTTGCCCTCTGTTTTGTTGACTATTGCCAGGGAAAGTCACAAAAGGTGCAGGAGAGTTAGATCCAGATGATCTACATTCTCTTGCAAAGTGTCCAAGCCTGTGGCATTTATGGCACTTCAACTTACTCTTGTCAAAACCAACTTTGGTTTTGCCAGAGAGTCCTGGGAATTTCCTTCCAGTTCTTTTGTAGAACTTCTGAGATCTGATATTTATCAAGGCCATTTGGCTCAAAATATCCATCTCTTCTAAGTCATCATCAGCAATCCCCTTGAGATCATCCATGATGAAACATAGATTGTCACTATTACTACCAGCAGAATAACTATCAACACTCACAAAGGCAGGCTCAGAAGTGTTTGTAGAGAAATCAATATGCTCATCATACTGGCTTTCAGATGACGCATATTCTGACTCTTGATGTCCAATCAGGGCAGTGTTCCCTTGGACAAAATCCTCAGTAAGCTTGCCAGATGAAGCCAATTTCCTTTTCTGCTCTATCTCTCTCTCGAATGTAAGCAGTTTCCCATGAAGTTGGGTGAGAGATAGGCGATCAACATCAGCATTTGAGCGTAGAACAATGGTATATGTGTTCCATCTCTCAGGCAGTGATCTTAGGAATCTATGGTTCATCTGACTCCTGGTATATTCATGTTTAACCATTTTCAATTCAGAGATTAAACATGAAAACCGCTCAAATTGTTGAGTCAGAGTCTCACCCTTTCTATGAGAGAAAGTCTCATATTGTTGGGCGAGGATTTCCCTGTTGTTTGCTAAAACCTCATCAGTACCACCAAATTGTTCTTTGATGGCTTTCCAGAGGTCATGAGCAGACTCACAATGCAGAAGCCCAGAGTAAATCTCATTAGGAATAGCCATAGCCAAAATTCCATGGGCTTTTGCATCGATTTCAAACAACTTCTTGTCCTCATCGGAGTATTGCTCCTTCTTCTTTGGAACCAACTGGTTTGTTTCCGGATCATTCACCATTGGCTTATGTGGTCCATGTACCACAGATGTCCAACAACCTGAGCTATTGACAGACAGGTGATGGAGCAATCTTCTCTGCCAAATGTTATACTCATTCCTCACCAAGATCGGAGGCTTGGTAGAGGATCCAGTATTGAAAGGATCATTCGAAGAAGTAGTCATTGTGGAAAATCAGACAGATTCAAGTAAAATCACAATAAATTTAGCTCAGAACCACACAGAACCTCAAATAAAACGGCCAGAAGCGATACACTCTCAATCTCTATAACAGATCCTTGCGAATTTGCTAATTCGATCAAACTTAGAGCGATTGAACAGTTTCAATGATCAATTGTTAGATCGATCAATGATTAACCTGCTCTGATACCATTTGTTAGGATCTCAGCCTCTTGTTTAATCGATTGAACAGATATAGCAGCGGAATAGCTCAGAATTAGACAAATTCAAGCAAGAACATTCGATATAAAGCGATAAGAGATTTTGTTATAGAGAGAGAAATATCTGACAAAAGGAATATTGCATTAAGATTGTCGGCCTCAATGGCACGATTACAGGTGAGTCATCCTTCCTTATAAAGGAAAGAATGACGTAGGCTGATGTCACTTGAAAGTGACATGTAACCGTTTTATAACTACTGATGTTTAACAACTACTGAAGATGTCAACAACTGACATCTTCTTACAAATGTTCCTAAGTGTAAACATCTTATTTACAACTACTGAAAAACATAAAACTACTGATACTACAACAACTGAAGAACAACCTCTTCAGTTGTTTAAGTACTGAAAAGGAAACAAAACTACAGAAAAGTAAACAAACTACTGAAAGGAAAAGAAAACTACTGATGAAGAAAAACCATCACAACAACTGAAGAAGCCCTCTTCAGCTGTTGTCATCAGCTGTTAGCATCAGCTGATGTCTTCAGTACTTGAACATCAGACTTTGTCTTTCAGCTGTTGATCTTCAGTCTTTGTCTTCAGTACTTGTTGAAGTCTTCAGACTTTAGATCTTCAGCTGTTGTCTCAGTCTTTGTCTTCAGTACTTCAGAAATACTTCAGCAGTTGTATTCTTCAGACTTTTAGAACAGCTGATCAGGTCTTCTTCAGCTGTTGTGATGTCCTGTGGGACTTAGAGGTTTCTCTGATCAGGCTCATTGGTTCTTTTGGTCCAACAGATTCAATACATAATTGTTTACGTGTGTTCTCACTGATTGGATCGCCAATCAAATAGGATCCACACTATTTGGTTCGGTATACACGTTAATCAGTTAGTACATCGTCCCGTACACGGTCCCTAACACAAAGGTCTGTGAGTGATAGGAAAAGAAAGATGACATCTGAGGAGATTGAGGAGGAGGAGAGCGAGAGAGGAAAAGGAGGCCGAGGGGAGAAAGTTCTTCTACTGAGTCTTCAAGACTCATGGAGTCTGCATCAGGGCTGCCCCCAAACTAGATACTCAGAATGATGAGTTAAGGGCAGACCAGGATAATTATCTGCAGACAAGGAACTATGACATAGATAGTGTCATCTCTCTCCCCTTAGATGAGTGAATGAATGGTTGACCTGGAAAGGTCAAAGGAGAAGAAGGAGGAGAAGAGGCAGAGCTTCTAGTAAAACTCAAAGAAGAGAGAAGAAGAAAAAGACTGTACAAGGATATGCCTACCCTCTCCCTAGTGGAGGAAAGTCCTGCACAAGAAGATGTGGTTCAACAAGAACCTCAGGTAGACAAAGAAGAAGAGAGGATCAAGATGATCAACTACCTGAGTGCCACAGGCTTTTATTAGACAGATACACTTCTTCCCTTGTCCTATGACTATGTTGAGTTTGAGTACCTAAAGCAATTTGAACTTGAGATAATCAAGGACAGAAAGACAACTAAGAAGAAGCTAAGGGAAGAGCTGCAAAATCAAGAGCTATCATCCAAAAGAGCATGAAGAGTCTACTGATAGGTAGAGGATGACGAGCTTCTTGAAGCTATATGGATTCTCTAGAGGAGACTTGGCCCCATGTCTCTATCCAAATGGATGAGCATATTAGGGGAACAAGCAGAAGATCAAAAGTGAAGAGCTCATTGACTTACATTCCACTCCAAGTCAAGCTCCACCTGAAGTGGAGGTTAAGGTTGAACAACCAGAGACAACACAACCTGGACCTCCTGTTGAAACTCAGCAAGCTTCATCTTCTGATCCACAGCAGGGTCAACCTCCTTCCTCTTCTGAGCTTGAGAGAGAGAGAAGTCCCAAAGAGAAAGAAGAAAATGAAGATCAATTTGGTACTGCAGGCCAGTCTTCTCAGTTAAAATCTACAAAGAGAAAAAAGAGGATGGCTTCTAAACCAAAGCCAAAAAAGAAGAAGACTGCACCCTCTTCTAAACCCCATGATGAGTCAGAACATCCTGAGGTTGTGCAGCCAGAGGATGCTACATCAACTCCAATTCAAACAGCTCCTCTAGCATCAGGAAGACCCATCTTGTCTTGGACATACACCACAAATCCAGAAAGATGGCATGTCATTAGAGATTAAGGCACTGAAGACATTCACATATGGCAAGATAGTTTCAGTTGCCTCTGCATGACCTCTTTGATATGAGAAGACATTTTGACAGTCTGAAGGATCCTAATCATCTTATGAAGAAAGGATTGGTGATCATCCTAATGAGGACTATTGATATCTGATGTCTACTAAGTGTTTTGGTAGCATCAGCGTAGGGGGAGTTTGTAGAGATTAATGAAGAGGCTGATGCAACCTAAACATGTCTATCCTGCAAGCTGCACAAGTGCTATGAAGAAGAATGATTAGGAAGCTTCAATACATGCAACCAAAATATTCTAAGTGTGAAATCTTCTGAAGCCAAGACCAATATCTTTCGAAGCCAAATATGAAGTCTTCCGAAGCCTCAGAGACAAAGTCTTCCGAAGCTTTAACTCATGAAGACAGATTTCTTCCGAAGACTTTTAACACATGCTTTTTCTGATGTACTTTTCCATTAAGCTGGACACCTTTCCGCTGCACCTCTGTAAGGTCACCAACTTACATGAGTTGGTGAAAAGGTCCATGCTTTTGGTAACTGTACATTGAGGTCTTGAGTCTGTAACTTTCTACTTCATGTACTTTATCCTTTTTGATAAAGCTGGACACCTTTCCGCTGCACCTCTGTATGGCATGTCATAGTCACTAGTCAAATGGCAATCTGCCTTTGACTGTACAATTGATTTTGTTTTGTGTCTAGTCAATTATGTCCAGTTGGCTTTCAAAGTATAGCCGCTATAGGATGTAGTATAAGTATCTCATGTTCTTGTATCTTTCCATTATGCTTTGTAACACTTGTAATTAAGCATAGAGAAAGTAATATACTGCATTCTTGAAAACTAAACACTTGTGTTCTGTCTCTTACATTACTTGTGTTCTTAGTATCTTATTATGGTTAATCCAGTCTTATTGTTTGACTAAGTTCTAGTTAATCTCCTTTTTGTGTTGTTGTGTTGTAATTGTCCCCTTCACCGGTCTTGCACCCCCAACTCATGGTACATTCGGTTCCTGATGTACGTGACATCATTGCTCAGGTCATCGACTCGGGAATGCAGATTTTCAACTCGATTGAAGGTTTGTTGGGCATATTCAAATGATCGCCTTGCATGGTTGCTGGTGGTTTGGATTGACTCGTAAAGGTCTAACATGGTTGGGAATTCCCTTGTACGTGAACTTGAAGATCTAGCTCCGGCTTCTTCCGGCTGTATTGGCATGTCGAGATCCATAATTATTTCTACTGGGTCCGCCGGATCCCAGATTTGTCCCTTCATATCCATGAATCTCGGCTGCCTATTTGGTAGGCTTGTCACCTTGTACATACTTGTTCAAGTGCTCAAGTCTAACAGTCCCGACATCACTCCTTCAGTTCCCTCAGTGTTATAACCATAGCTCTCGTATAAGTTCAAAATCCAGCTTCCTCCAAACATGGGTGTTGGAGCACCTGCAATCGCATTCTGGCAAAAAGATTACAAAACAAATACCTAATATTACATGGCAACTGATTAACCATACAAGATAAAATGAACAAGTCCCTCAAATTAACAACTCCCTCGCTTTGACCACGAGCTGTTATGGAATGACTAAGTAATCGATGAATGTATCGCAACAGCGGGTCTCGTATCTGACTACTTTTTTTTTACTCGAGTTGAACCCTCCACTTCCAATCCGCTCCCAAAATACATTCCTCAGTGCACCACTTTCCACGTCTTTACTTTGCTCGTCCGGGAAGGTATGGTACGCTGACATTCTAGATATTGCTTCCTCCTCCATTTCTTGTTCCGTGTAGATCCTGAGATAGACACCGAACAAGGCAATGGATGTTTTGTGCCAATGTCCAGCAAGTCTGAATGAAACTGCATTATTATCCCAAGGGTCAGAGTCTTTCATGCTAAATTTGAAAGATGCTAAAAATTCAAGAGTTAGTTGATAAACATAAGGTCTATTTTATGAGAATAAACGCTTCCACTGAACACTCAATAATGTATTGTATCTTTCTAGTTGTCCGACTGCCGCTAGTGTTTCTTCATCTGCTTGTAAGTGGGATCTTTCGACCCTTTGTAGAAATCTTTGAAGTCTATCATGACACCATCTCTTGTGGCTCCTATCAAAACGTAAGTAGGGATGATTCATGATCCTGAAATTTCAAAAATAAATTAACCTATACAAAACAAATTTCTTGAACAGTTTCATGATGGTAGTGAAAACCATGTGTTTTTCAAGACATAACATCATAATGATTCAACTCATGTTCAAAAATAGTTGAGAATTTATCATCCAAGGGAAAATTTGTTGAACATGGGGGGTGCGTTTTGTGAAACGTTGGGGTGCGGTAAACATGGTTAGGCATGAAATCTTGACTCGAGCATGTGTGGTTTTGTTTGTAAATCTTTGATTAAGCATGGGTTTAACATTTTCTTGCTTTAAAAATCAAAGATTATACATTTAACATTTTAATCACTTGTTAACAATTCAAGATATTCAAAAATATATATAGTGTTTAATACCACTTTGTAACTTGAACATGATTAACAAAGATTTCACCACGAATTATGAAGATAGTCTTGTTAACAATAAAAGAAAACAAACAAATTAACTAACTAAACAAACTAATAACTAACAAAACATACTAATTAACATTAATCTACTTACAAGAATAAACACGAACAAGTAGGTTGAAACCATTCATCATTCCATAATACGTTTAAGAACAAGTCTTTACACATAATTGCTAGGATTTTGGTTTTTAGAGACCTAATCACCTAACTACATGTAAATGACTATCATAACCATAGGAATTCACATATTATCCTCTTGATCAAATACTCTTGAAAGAACTCTAAAAAAGATGAAAGAAAAAATGCAAAATAAGGTGAAAATGGAGGTAGATACGAACTGATGAGGCAATGAAGTCGGTTTTTATCATGCGAAATTGATGGGGAACAAGAAAAAACGCTGAAACATGTGAGTTTGTGTCATCTTTTGTCGAACAAGGGGGTGTGCCTCCTCAGGCACCAGGCCGTGCTCATGTGTTGAAGCTCGGTTTCAGTTTTTGTTGTTCCGTTTTTCAGTTTCGCGTGTTACGCAATTTTCCCGGTTAAGTTTTCTCACTTCCAAATCATCAGAAAAGATGCGAAAATAGTCCTAGAGTTAAATAACACAAGCCAAATTGGAAATTACATTTCCTAAGGTCCTACGGTTACACGATACGTTAAAAGCCGAGAATCTAAAACAGCAAAACCAGACTCTTTAATGTGCATAAGCACACTTAGCACGTCACGAAATACTTCTAAAAGAAGCCTCCACACATTTCGTGTGGAAGGTTCGGGATGGGATAGTGAGAAGTGCGGTTGCTTAATTCCGCAAGCTGATGGTTAATGGAAATGAGTTCCTCGCCCATCTGCTGAACTTTTTGGATAAGTTCAGCTAAGCGTTGGGACGCAACGAGGTTCATTTCAGTCAGTTGCTTGACAAGTTTATGTAGCTTGAAGAAATATTCTTCAGTCGTTGGCTCTTATGTTTCAGAACGCGGTTTCTTCGCAGGATTCCAGTTGGAACTTCCGTAACTTGATTCTTTCATTTTTCAGTTGTTTTTAAACAGGAATGGGTGTGATGAAAGAATGGAACAAGTGTGGTATTTATATACAGGTCGTGGAAAGTGAACTCGGGGGCGTGCTTGGCTAGGCATGTCCCCGTGCTTGTCAGAATTCGTCTTAAATTCAACCTGTAACGTTCCAGAGTTGTCAGCGGGGATCATGGAAAATATTTTCAAAGACACGGGGGCATGCTTCATGAGGCACGGCCCTGTGCTTGTGCTTGTGAGGTCCTAAGAATTGTAAAAAAATCAATGAAAACTTATGTACAGGTGCCGCGTTAAGTTTCGGGTCTTCGGCATGACCCTTCCCCACAATTAGCTTTCGTCGGGGCGGAGGTGCAGTTCCTCTGAGGGAATCTTGGTTGGTCCATCGTTATCAGTTTCAAACGATGGCCATTCACTTTGAAACTTAAACCTTCATGGTTATAAATTTCAATGGTACCATTTAAAAACATGTTTTTGATTGTATAAGGTCCAGACCAACGTGATTTCAGTTTTCTGGGTAACAAACATAAACCAGAGTTGTACAGTAAGACACGTCCTCCCACATGAAATTGTTTGGGTTCTTTAATCGAGTGTCGTGGAATTTCCTTGTCTTTTCTTTGTAAACCCTAGTGTTTTCGTATGCTTGTTATCTCAATTCCTCCAATACATGAATTTGTAGGAATTGATTCTTTCCTGCAAGCTCTTGGTCCAGGTTTGCTGCTTTAAGTGCCCAAAAAGCCTTGTGCTCTAGTTCCATAGGTAGATGACACCACTTCCCATAGATTAGTTTGAATGGTGTTGTGCTGATGGGAGTCTTATAGGCTGTTCGAAAAGCCCATAATGCATCATCTAACTTTGTAGACCAGCCCTTGTGGTTTTGACCTACAGTTTTCTCAAGGATTCATTTGATGCCTCAGTTAGTGACTTCGGTTTGCCCATTCGCTTGTGGATGGTAAGCAGTTGTAAAGCGATGGTGAACTCCATAACGTGCCATTGCTCGTTCGAGCTGATTGTTACAGAAATGAGTTCCTCGTCACTAATTAGAGCTTTGGGGGCACTAAAACGAGAAAATAGTTTCTTAAGGAATTTGACAACGTTTCTGGCATCATTAGTAGGCAGGGCTTGAGCTTCAGCCCATTTTGAAACGCAATCAACTGCTACTAAGAGTAATGATTGCCAAATGACACCGGGAATGGCCCCATGAAATCAATACCCCATACATCAAATATCTCCCATACTTGAACTGGTTTTTGAGGCATCTCATCCTGTGTTGAGATATTGGTTTCTCTTTGACATGTGTCACAGGTGCGTACTATGTTGTGAGCATCTTTGAAGATCGTGGGCCAGTAAAATCCAAAGTCAAATACTTTCTTGGCTATTAAGGTTGCTCCATGGTGTCCTCCTGTGGGTCCTTCATGACAGTGCCTTAAGATTTGTTCTGCTTCTCTTCCGTATACACATCTTCGAATGAGTTGGTCTAACAGATATGGGTCCTCCTAATAGTAATGTTTGATATCAATAAAGAATTTCTTCTTTTTCTAATAAGTCATTCCTTTGAGAAGATTCCGCTTTCTAAGTAATTTGCAAAATCGGCGAACCAAGGATGTTTATCGATTGAGGATTGAGTGTATAAGGAATTTGTGAGGAAAATTGTCATTTATCATGGCTTCCTCTGTTTGTCAAGGACTTGAATCCTCAAGACGCGAGAGATGATCAGCCGCTAGATTTTATGCTCCTTTCTTGTCATGAATTTCAATGTCAAATTCTTGAAGCAACAGAATCCAACGAATCAATCTCGGGTTTGCATCTTGTTTGTTGAACAAATAACGAAGGGCTGCATCATCGGTGTAAACAATTGTTTTTGAAAGGATGAGATACGAGCGGAATTTGTCAAATGCGAAAACTACTGCAAGAAGTTCTTTTTCGGTGGTGGTGTAGTTTTCTTGTGCATCATTTACGGTTTTGTTCGCATAATAAATTGGGTAAAATTGCTTGTCTTTTTTGTCCTAATACGGCTCCTACCGCGAAATCGCTTGCGTCGCACATGAGTTCAAATGGTAGCGTCCAATCTGGGGAAACCATGATTGGAGCGGTTACCAGCCTCTTCTTAAGCAATTTGAATGCACTAATGCATTCATCATAAAATACGAATTAAGTGTCTTTCTCGAGAAGTTGAGTCATTGGTCGAGCGATTTTTGAGAAATCTTTGATGAAACGACAGTAGAATCCTGCATGACCTAGGAAACTTCTGATATCTTTCACGGTTGTGGGATGTGGAAGTTTAGAAATAGTGTTGACTTTGGCTTGATTGACTTCAAGCCCTGCTCGAGAGATGTGTCCTAACACTATTCCTTCCTTAACCATGTAGTGGCACTTTTCCCAATTTAAAACAAGGTTAGAATCTTCACATCTAACCAGCATCTTTTCCAGATTTTCAAGACATTGCTCAAATGAGTTTCCAAATATGGAGAAATCATCCATGAAAACTTCCATTGAGTGTCCAATCATGTCTTGAAAAATTGCTACCATGCATCTTTGAAATGTAGCAGGAGCATTACACAATCCAAAGGGCATTCGCCGATAAGCAAATTTGCCATATGGACAGGTGAAATGTCGTCTTCTCTTGATCTTCGGGAGCAATAGGGATTTGAAAAAACCTGAGAAACCGTCTAGGAAACAATAAAACATTTTCCATTATCGCTCAAGCATTTGGTCGATGAAGGAAGAGGGAAGTGATCTTTCCTTGTGGCGTCATTGAGTTTGCGATAGTCTATGCAAACTCTCCATCCTGGTACCGTACAGTGGGAATAGGCTCATTCTTCTTGTTAGTTACAACAGTCATTCCTCCTTTCTTTGGAACAACTTGGACGGGACTGACCCAAGGCGAATCAAAATAGGGTAAATCAAACCGACATCTAGCAGTTTGATTACTTCTTTCTTCACCACCTCTTGCATGCTCGGGTTTAAAAATTTTTGAGGCTGATGACAGATTTGAAGTTCTCCTCCATCAATATTTTATGAGTGCAAAAGGACGGATTGATTCCCTTATGTCCATGATTTCCATGCAATTGCTTGTTTGTGTGCCTTAAGCACATTGAGCAACTTGTTCTTCTCATCAATTGATAAGGCAGATGAGATTATGCCATTAAGTTGAGATGCATTTTCAAGAAAAGCGTATACGAGATGAGATGGAAGTTCTTTGAGTTCTAAATCTGGAGGGTTTTCGATAGAAGGTTTGGCTTTCGGTTCTAGATCTTGCTCAATGATCTCAAATGCTTCTTGATGAAATGATGTTTCATCATATTCAAGTTCTGGAATGATTGGGTTTTCACAGATGGTTCGGTGATTTGGACCTCTATTAATTGAGTGTTGCAAGCTTCATTTTGAAGAGTTTTCTTCAAATGACAGCTTATGATCGAATTGCAAGCATCAACGTAATAGAGTCAGTCATCATGATGTTAAGGGTGTTTCATGGATTGGCCTATATCAAAAGTTACTTCCTCTTCGTCTACTCTAAGCTTGAGTTTGCCTGTACAAACATCAATGAGGGCTCGAGCAGTCGCTAAGAAAGGTCGACCTAGGATAAGAGGAACATTTTTGTCCTCATCCATGTCAGGATCACAAAATCAATGGGAATACGAATTTGTCAATTTTAGCTAAGAGATTTTTAATGATACCCCTCGGATATCTGATAGAACGGTTAGCTAACTGGATGCTCATACGATAGGTTTAGGTTCACCTAAGTTTTTTTTTTAAAAACTGCATAAGGCATAAGGTTAATGCTTGCACCTAAATCAGCTAAGGCATTACTGATAGAAAATTTTCCTATTAGGCGAGGTATGGTGAAACTTCCTGGATCGTCATCTTTTGTTGAGGTAGTTTGTTTTGAGGAACTGCAGAGCATTTCTCATTCAAAACCACGTGTGATAACTCTTCCAGTTTCTTTTTGTTTGACAAGACACCTTTTAGAAACTTAGAGTAGTTTGGCATTTGTGCTAAGGCCTCCACCAAGGGTAGATTGATGTGGAGTTGCTTGAACAACCCAAGGAATTTTCCGTATTATGCCTCCATTCTTTGTTGTCTCAAACGACCTGGATACGGAGGTGGTGAACACAAGGTGGTGGTGGAACGTATTTCTTGGCTGGTTCTTCAATGGCGACAGTTGCTTTTGCTTATCACTCATATTACTTGGAGTTTTCGTCTCTACTTCCTCAAGGATGGGTTGTAATGCGGGTGCATCACCTTGAGTGGTTTTGCCACTCCTGGTGGTGTGGCTTTGACTTGGGCATTAGGGTTTGTCACAATGTTGCTGGGCAAAGCTCCTTGAGGTCTTTCAGATAGCTGTTGTGCAATTTTACCTACTTGCTGCTCTAAGGTCTGCAATGATGCTTTGTTGCTTTTGATGTCAGCTTCGTTTCTGTAAAACCTCTCCTTATTTCTTCGATCAGATTTCCAGATGTACTCATCTGTGGCTTGTGTGGTTAACAACAATTGTTGCAATAAATCTTCCATTGATGATGCTCCATGGTCTTGGTTGCTTGGGCCTTGGTATGGTGGTTTCTATTGTTGGTAAGATGGCCTTCGGTTGAATACAGATGATTGTTGGTTATTACCAGCATCACTGTAATTCGAGTTGTTTCTCCAATTTGAGTTGTTGTTGTATGAGTTGCTTGGGCCTCCTACGTAGTCAACATCTTCAACTACCATAATGCCTTGTGGGCATTCGTTGGTCTTGTGTGAACTTCACATGTGTTGCATCGTGTTGGGGTTTTCTTTAGTTCGCTTTGCAATTGTTTGAATTTTTTGGTTAGAGCTTCTAATTAGGCTGCAATTAAGGTTTTAGAGTGTACTTGATGAATACCTGCAGGATCGTTGAAGGGTTAGTTACAACACAACAACACAAAGAGGAGATTAGCTAAACTTTAATCAAGCAGTAAACTGGATTAACCAAGTGTTGAGTTACTAAGAACACAAGTAATGCAGGAGACAAAGAACACAGTGTTTGGTTTTCAAGAATGCAGTATATTGCCTTCTCTATGTTCTATTACAAGTGTTACAAAGCATATTCAAAGATACAAGAACATGAGATACTTATACAACATCTACAGCCGGCTATACTTTGAAAGCCAGCTGGATACAATTGACTAGACACAAACAAAATCATTGTAGAGTCAAAAGGCAGATTGCCTTTTGACTTGGACTATGACATGCCATAGCTCACATCCTTGTCTATTACAGAAAGGATAAAGTACATAAAGTAGAAAGTTGCAGACTCAAGACCTCAATGTACAGTTACCAAAAGCATGGACCTTTTCACAAACCATGTAAGTTGGTGACTTGCAGAGTTGCAGCGGAAAGGTGTCCAGCTTTATGGAACAGTACATCAGATAAAGCATGTTACTAAAAGTCTTTGGAAGATATCCGTCTTCATGAACTTGAAGCTTCGGAAGACTTTGTCTCTGAGGCTTCGGAAGAGTTCATCTTTGGCTTCGGAAGATATTGGTCTTGGCTTCGGAAGATTTCACACTTGGATTATTTCTGTTGCACATGTGGGACTTCCGAAGCATTCTTCTTTAATGCACTTGTGCAGCATGCAGGAAAGACTAAAGATGTTTAGGTTGCATCAGCCTCTTTATTTATCTCTACAAACTCCCCCTAGGCTGATGCTACCAAAACACTTAGAAAACTTCAGATATTAACAGTCCTTATTAGGATGATCACCATTCCTTTCTTCATAAGATGATCAGGATCCTTCAGGCTGTCAAAGTGTCTTCTCATGTCAAAGAGGTCATGCAGAGGCAACTGAAACATATCTTGCCATGTATAAATGTCTTCAATGCCTTGATCTCTAATAACATGCCACCTTTCTGGATTTGTGGTGTATGTCCAAGACAAGATGGGTCTTCCTGATGCTAGAGGAGCTACTGAAGTTGGAGTTGATTAAGCATCCTCTGGCTGCATATCCTCAGGCTATTCTGATTCATCCTGAGGTTCAGAAGAGGATGCATGCTTCTTCTTCTTCTTCTTAGACTTTGGTTTAAAAGCCATCCTCTTCTTTCTCTTTCCAAATTTTAACTGAGAAGATTGGCCTGCAGCACCAAATTGATCTTCACTGTCTCTCTCAGTTGGGACTTCTCTCTCTCATGTTCAGATGGAGAGGAGGTTGACCCTGCTGTTGATCAGAAGATGAAGCTTGCTGAGCATTAGCAGGAGGTCTGGGTTGTGTTGTTGTCCGGTTGTTCAACATTAACCTCCACTTCAGGTGGGGCCTGAGTTGGAGTGGAGTGTAAGTCAGTGAGCTCTCCACTCTTAATCTTCTGCTTGATTAACCTGATATGCTCATCCATAGTGGATAGAGACATGGGTCCAAGTCTCCTTCTGGAGAATCCATAAG
This sequence comes from Flaveria trinervia, assembly GCA_025506515.1. Classification (NCBI taxonomy): domain Eukaryota; kingdom Viridiplantae; phylum Streptophyta; class Magnoliopsida; order Asterales; family Asteraceae; genus Flaveria; species Flaveria trinervia. The sequence continues at coordinate 48,787,327 of CM046453.1, forward strand.
CTTCAAGAAGCTCATCATCCTCTGCCTATCAGCAAACTTCTTCATGCTCTTTTGGATGATGGCTCTTGATTTTGCAACTTCTTCCCTTAGCTTCTTCTTTGTTGTCTTTCTTTCCTTGACTAGCTCAAGCTCAAGTTGTTTTAAGTACTCAAACTCAATATAGTCATAAGGTAAGGGAAGGAGTGCATCTGCCTGATAGAGGCCTGTGGCACTCAGGTAGTTAATCATCTTGATTCTGTCTTCTTCCTTATCTACCCGAGGTTCTTGTTGAACCACATCCTCTTATTTAGGACTTTCTTGAACTGGTGAGAGGGTAGGCATACCTTTGTATAGTCTTTTTCTTCTTCTCTCTTCTTTGACGTGTACTAGGAGTTCTGCATCTTCTGCCTCCTTCTTCTCTCTTGACCTTTCCAGGTCAACCAGTTCATTCAATTCATCCAAGGGAGAGAAATGACACTATCTATGTCATAGTTCCTAGTCTGCAGACTCCATGAGTCTTGGAGACTCAGCAGAGGAACTTTCTCCCTTAGCCTCCTTTTCCTCTCTCTTCTCCTCCTCCTCAATCTCCTCAGATGTCATCTTTCTTTTCCCTTTGTCACTCACAGACCTTTGTAACTCAGGGTGGAGAGAGCTTTGGTCTTCATTGCTCGTTGCAGCATCTGAGCTCAGGCCAGAGAGAGGTTGAGAAGCACTTTCACCAGCAGGTGTCTCAAAAGGAATATGGATCTCTGCAACAGTTGGAGATGATGAGACAGGGCTCTCAGGTTTTGTCACTAGGCCTTCAGTCAAGGTTTCCCCTATGAAGCTAATCTTAGGGTCTACCTCAACATCCAGTTGACCAATGACATTGCTTGATTGCCTAAGTCTTCTTCTTAAGCTGAACTCTGCAGTGATCCTATCTTGGATTCTTTTAGCCAGTCTGTCAGCTTGTCTTGATTGGCTTGGTTGACAAGTGGCATGTTGACTAGATCTAGACCTTCATAGTAGTCCAAGGTCTGAAAATTGAAGACTCTTTGCTGTCCTTGAACTCTTATGATGATGAGGGCCTTCCTGTTGTTGTCATACCTCCACCCAATGATATGATTGAAAGATGGTGAAGGTGACATAGCCCTTGGTATCCCATCCTCAAACAGACTCTGTATGAAGGAGTTTGTGTAGTCCACATCAATGTGAATTAGAGGAGGTTGCTGAGAATGCATAGTTACAAGTGAGGATTGTGAGTCCTCAATGTCCACTCTCTCTGAAGAACTCCCAGGTTCTGTAGCTGTAATGACTTTCTCCCCCTTTTTGGTAGCATCACCCACTTGCATAGGTGAGCTGAAGATAGATTAATCACATCCACAGGTTCTTGTGTTCCTGGTTGACCTCTCCTTAAGGGTCTCCCAGCTAATTTTCCCTTAATATATGAAATCTCAAGTTGCTGATCATTGATCCTGTCTTGTAAGGTAGTCACCTACGATTCAAGGTGACTGACCTTTGAGACTAGGTAAGTGCATGTTTTAGACAGTTTTTGCACTTTTAGTCTCAGATCCCCCTCATCTTCATCAGAAGAATCACTAGGGGTGGAGAAGATTGGACCAGAGTCCTTTCTCTGATGACCAGTTCTAAGTTCTTAGCTACTGGATTTCCTCTGCTCACTGACAGTCTCAGTTGAGATGTCAATGGGCTGAGTTGCCATGGTTGAGGTCTTAATGATGTAATCACTTTCAAAAGTGAGAGCCTCTTCCATATGGACATCCTGAACAGGTTCAGGAGTGTCCACCTCAGTTGTAGTTAACTGATGTGGGATAGATGTAGGAGACTCAGGAGTACTCATCTCTCTTGAGTAGAGGGAAATAAGCGAGATTCATTATACTCACTCAAACCTATATCTTCATCAGTGTAGAAATCAAGGTTGGGAATTGGTTGGTTGAGATCTATAGGCTGGGGATGGTAACTGTCCCCTGAAGGTTAATCACTTGAGTGTTGAGACTCAGAGTGATGGCTTAAGGCAGTAGGCTAATGAGCTCATTAGGCTGAGCATGAGGAACCTCAGCACTGATTCTTGAGGAGATGGGAGTGGTCTGCTCCTCAGGAGAAGTGGGAGCTCCAGTGTCCACTTCTTCCTGTATGGGTGAGTATATGGGGGCCTCCACAGACTGAATAGTATGAGCAGGGGTTTGTTTGGATTTTCTTTGGTAGGTGATGGAGATTTGAGGCTGTTTGGGTGGTTAGGAAGTAACATGTGTGGGTTTAACACTAGCTTGTGCTGCTTCTACCCCAGAGAATCCAACAGTGGACTTTCTCATATTTTAAAGATGCCGGGCTTCATCTGTCCCAATTTAAGAATATTACCTGTTTCCCTTAACTGTGAGCCCAGTTCACCATTAAGAATGTACTGGACATATCTAGGAAACATGTAATACTCTAAGGAGTCTAAATTAGCAAGTAAATTTGTATAAACAAACTTAGAATACCTGAATTTGACCACTTGAACCATTCGATGGACTATGAAGGAGAGATCCTCAGGAATCTGGTCCCATCCACCATGCTTGTTTGATAAGCTGTGGATGACCACATAGAGCAAGAATCTCCATTAGGATGAGACCTTCCCTTTCCTAAAGGTCTTTACAGAGAAATCTCCCTCATATCCCATCTGCTCAAGGAATGATTGACAGCTTCCGTTGGGAAAAACACCTCACCTTCTTCATCATCCAGCTAAAGATGTCGGTTGATGATGGCTGGAGTGGTGAAGATTGTTCTCCCCTGCACTGTGGCAGACAGTGCCTTCTCCCCATCCATAATGACCTCTTGGCAGGTCTTCCATAATTCAAGCAACTGATCCTCATAGAGTGGAGGATCAATGGTTAGGGAGGTGAAGTAGTTGGACAGAGATAAGAAACGGCAAACCTCTGAGAAATAAGGATCTTTCTCGGAGCGTAACAGAGCAACCTGATTGTGTTGTCTGTGTAGCTGCATGGTAAAGTTGGGATCATTTCTGTGAGCAAGGTTGGCTATTTTGAAGTAGCTTAAGGACGAAGAAAGAAGAAAGAAAGAAATTTCAGAGAGATATTTGGGGTTTTAGGTCTGGAGGAAGAACAGATGATAGAAAGAGGGGGGAAACCGTTGGGTTTATATGTGAGAAAGATTTCAGATAAAGTTTAATGAAAGAGGATAAACTTTGAAATCCGGATGTCGGTCCCACCTCTGAAAAAGTAGTTTACTTTTGCTCAAAAAGTATTTTTCTTGGAAGTCAAAAAGCTTCCGAAGGTTAATTATCTTTGGAAGTTTTAATTAAAAAAGCTTCCCAAGCTAAAATGACTTCGGAAGAATTTCCTGAGAGGTTTGAAAATTTTATCATCCCAATAGCTGATATTAGATATTTAAATCTCTATTCATCAAAGGCTTTTGTAAATAGATCAGCATATTGTTCATCTGTGTGAACTTTGACTAGTTTAATTAATCCCTTTTCATAGTTATCTCTTATTAAATAATACCTGATATTGATGTGCTTTGTCCTTAAGTGCTGCACAGGGTTCTCTGTGATTGAGATTGCATTGTTGTTGTCTATGTGAATAGGAGTCTCCTTGAAGTTGAACCCATAGTCCAGCATATGATTTTGAATCCAAAGTACTTGAGCACAGCAGCTTGCAGCAGCAATGTATTCAGTTTCAGTAGTTGATGCAGAGACACAGAATTGTTTCTTGCATTGCCATGAGACAACCCTTCCACCAAGAAATTGACATCCTCCAGATAGACTTTGCAGTCATGTTGCAACCACCATAATCACTATCTATATAGGCATACAAATTGAAGTCAGAATTCTTAGGATACCATAGTCCAAGTGTTGATGCACCTTTGAGGTATCTTAGAATCCTCTTGACAGTGATAAGGTGAGACATCTTAGGGTTGGCTTGATATCTTGCACAAATACATGTAGCAAACATGATATCAGGCCTGCTAGCAGTAAGATACATAAGAGACCCGATCATAGCCCTATATAAATGCTCATCTACACACTCCCCCTCAAGATCAGGACCAAGAGAGTGGTTTCTAGCTATGGGTGTCTTAGCAATCTTACAGTCAGTCATGTTGAATCTCTTGAGTACGTCCTGAACATACTTTGACTGACTTATGAAGATTCCATCTTCAACTTACTTCACTTGAATTCCTAGAAAGAAATTGAGTTCCCCCATGGCACTCATTTCAAATCTGTCTTTCATCAGCTTCTCAAAGTCTTTGCAGAGCTTTGGATTAGTTGAACCAAAGATGATATCATCCACATATTTCTTTTCCTTGTCCTTTGATGAAGAGAATTCCATCTATAGTACCCCTCCTGTATCCATGTTTATAGAGATACTCAGACAGTGTCTCATACCACTTCCTGGGTGCCTGATGCAGCCTATAGAGAGCTTTGTCAAGCTTGCAGACATAATCAGGATGATCAGGATCTACAAAACTAGGTGGCTGTTTGACATAAACCTCTTCATCTATCACTCCATACAAAAAGGCACACTTCATATCAAGTTGAAAGACCTTGCAGTTCTTGGATGCAGCAAATGCCAAGAATATCCTAACGGCTTCTAATCTTGCCACTGGAGCAAAGACATCAGTGTAGTCAATCCCTTCTTCTTGTGTGTATCCTTGAACAACCAGTCTAGCTTTGTTCTTGATGATGATGCCTCTATCATCTTTCTCGTTCCTAAACACCCATTTGGTTCCTATGGTAGTCTTCCCAGAAGGAAGAGGACAAAGGTTCCAAACTTTCTACCTTTTGAATTGAAGCAGCTCTTGTTGCATAGCTTCAACCTAACTTCCATCCTTTAGAGCTTTATCAACTTTCTTTGGCTCTATCTGGGATAGAAAACAAGAGTGAAGACAAACATTTTCTTCATGGGTTTGTCCTCTTGTCTTTACCCTTGAGACAACATCTCCAATGATGTTTGTGGTAGGGTGAGACTTGTGGATGCTAAGCTGAGGGATCACAACAAGTTCTTGAGAAAGATCTAAATTAGAAAAATTTAGATCTGGCATAGATGTTTCTCCCACCACATCAGCACACTTTTCAAGTGAAACTTGATCCAAGCAGTGTGGACATCATTGATGTTCTCATATATGGTGTGGTTAGTGGCATCAAGAAATTCTTGGTCACTGTCACCACCACCATTGTTGTCTTCTACAATTGAGGTGTTCTTATCTAGTTGTAGAGCCTCCGAGCTGGAATTTGAAGGCATACCAGATGTATCAGCTGAATTTGTCATTGTTGGGCTGATAGAAACCTTGTTTGCAGAAGTGGTTCCAACTAGAGCTGAAGATATATGTCTTGAGGATCTTCCTAGCTCAAATCTTGGATCAGGATCACCTGTATTTAAATTTTCCGCAGATCCTAAAACATTCTCACAAGATTTGTTAAAACAGTTGGTAACGAAATCAAGATCAAACAACCAATCCAGACCAGAACCAACAACACAGGGTGTGTGTTCATTGAAAGTCACATTGGCTGACTCCTCAACAATTCTAGTTCTGAGATTGTATACTCTATAAGCCTTAGCTTGGGAAGAGTATCGAATAAAGTATCCATCATCTAATTTCTCAGCAAACTTGGCAATTTGATCCTTGGTATTCAAGATGGTGCAAGGACATCCAAATGACCTGAGAAAACCAATGAAAGGTTTCCTCTTGTGCCGAAGTTCATAAGGAGTCTTACCATGAGTCTTAACTACTAAAAATCTGTTCTGCACATAGCAGGTAGTGTTGACTGCCTCTGCCCAGAAGGTGATAGGCAGTTTAGAGTTAGACAACATGGTTGTTGCAGCTTCAATCAGTGTCCTGTTTCTCCTCTCAGCAACACCATTTTGCTATGGAGTCCTGGGAGCACTAATTGTCTTGTAATACCCTTTTCATCACAAAATGTATCAAGGATTTGGTTCTTAAATTCGGTTCCTTGATCACATCTTATGATCTTGACCTTGTGATCAGATTGATTCTCAATCTTTAAGATGAAATTCTTCAGAATCTCAGGAGTTTCATCCTTAGTTCTAAGGAAGAAAACCCAAATGAATCTTGTAAAGTCATGTGTGATCACTAGACAGTATAAGGTCCTTCCTAAACTCATTACACTCGTGGGGCCAAAGAGATCCGTATGTAACAAGTGTAGGGGTGTAGTGATGGAGTTCATTTCCTTAGGCTTGTGAGATACCTTATGTTGCTTCCCTTTCAGGCATGCAACACAGTGGTCATCACTTGTAAACTCTTTCTTTGGCATTCCAGTTACCAAATCATGCTTAATCAATTTATTCATGTTCTTAAAGTTTACATGGCACATTCTTTTATGCCATAGGAAAGACTTATCACTATTGGATTTAGACAGAAAGCATGAAACTTCTCCAAAGGGAGAGGTTTCAAGCAAATCCATCTTGTACATGTTTCCTTTCCTGGGGGCTCTAAGTAGGATATGCTCATGAGGAATGACCACACCAGGCTTAAGAACAATGCACTCATGCTCAGTAAAGAGCATGTTATGACTCTGATCACAAAATTGAGATACACTCAGAAGATTGTATCCAAGCTCCTTTACAAAGTTTACCTTTTCTATGCTGAGCTTACCATTTGTGACCTTGCCCCTTCCAGAAATGTAACCACCTTCATCTCCTCCAAAAGCAACCGGTCCTCCATCAATCCTTTCAAAGTTCTGGAGTAGTGACCTATTGCCTGTCATGTGCCTGGAGCAGCCACTGTCTATGATCCAGACATTTCTGTCTGTATTCAGCTGTCCCTGCACAGAGAGAATGATTAGTTACATCTGGAAACCCAAGCCTTGCTTGTCTTGGGCTCATTTGCAGAAGGTAATTCAACTAAAATAGATCCTATGGTTGTACTAAGAGAATCTTGAGCTGTTGTTGATTGAGAAATCTCAGTCACTTGGTCTTTCTTAGACATCCACAGCACCTTTGGAGTCTTGGACTTGACCTTCAAAACTTTAGAAGCTTTTGGAACTTCAAAAGTTTTGATGACTGAACCTTCGGAAGATTCTGCAGACACTGCAGCAGACTTCAGTGCTTCGGAAGAACTCCTTTCTTCCGAGACCAAATATTCTTCCGAAGAGAATTTTCCACTTCCCTTCTTGTTAGATTTGGACCTTCCGAAGGAAACAGGTTTTCCTTCCGAAGCTTGAATCTTCTTAGAACTCTTTGAAGCCTTTGTTTTGGTCATATGGACAGTACCTTTAGGATTGAAGGGACAATCATTGGCAATGTGAGTGGTGCTGTCACACATGACACAATTCATTATCTTCTTCACAAGAGCCTTGTCTTTGGAATAGGACTGTCTTTGGTCACATCCCTTCTCTACCTTCATCTTTGTAGATGCTGAGACAGTCCTCTTGGGCTGAGGACTGTGCTTGGAGTTTGATGGTCCAGGCTGTGCAACAGTGGTACACAGCAGATCAGTCTTCTTCTTGCTACTGAGATGAGTTGAACAAGAACCAGAACTCTTAGAAGAGGAGTTTTGGTTGATGTCTTCAGTCCCTACCACTTTAACCCTGTAGAAATAAAACTTGTTTATGCCTAGAGTCAAAAGTAGCCTTGATCTCTTGAGCCTTCCTTGCCTTTCTTTTGCTCTTCCTGATCAAGTTCTTTCTCATGGACTTGGTCATCACAATCTTCACTTTCTCCTCAGAAGGATAGTGGCCCTTCTTGGAATCCTCCTCTTCACTCTTTGTAGAGGGATTCTTCACTATCTCTTCTTCATCCTCTTCACTCATAGGATCTATGAGAGGAAGCTCATCTTCATAAGTTCCACACGTAGGAGATCTTATTGACAAGATTGTGTGTGGAGGAGCTATCTCATTTGATCCCAGTCCCTGCCTGTTTTGATAGCACACTTTGTTGTGTAGGGATGAGGATATCATGTTCTTGAAGGTCTCCACTTCAAGAACACTCTTTTTTGCCCTGGCTTTGCTGATCACAAGCTCAGCCTGGCATTCAGTTAACTTTGTTATTAGATCTTTGATTTGAGTCCTAAAATCTATGTGTTCATGTTTTAGAACTGAAATGGTTTTCTCTGAGTCCTCTATTTTCAGCTTATAATCATTTTCAGACTTTCTAAAATCAGATTTTAAAATGTTTAAGGACTCAACATCAGATCTCAGTTCCAAGTTGTAGGACCTGTACCTGTTAACTTTAGCAATGCATTCAGGAGTATAGAGATGTTCCAATACCTTGGCTTCATCATGATCTGCCATTAGTGCTTGGTTTGGAGAGGGATCTTCCACCTGAAAGCTCCAGTCAAAGCCTCCTTCTTCAACAGCAACACAACTTGCTGCTTTGACTTCTTATTATGGAGAGCTTTGTCAGTGTAGTTTGGTCTGGATTGTGTTTGGCCACCATTTGTTCTAGGTGCCTTACACTCTCTAGCAAAGTGGCCCATCAACTTACAGTTGTAACACTTGACTTTGCCTTTGTCCAGTCCAAACTTTCCACTGGTTGCATTGCTTGGAAACTTCCTTCCAGTCCTCTTGTAGAACTTCTTGGCTCTGTGAGTGAGAAGAGCCACCTGCTAGACTATTTCCATATATTCCAGATCATCTAGATGGATACAATCCAGGTCTTCAAGAGTGAAAAGAGAGTTGCCACAACTTTCATCAAAAGACACAAAAGCTTGAGAAGAGCTTGTCTCTTGGAATGGGCTTCCTTGAGTGTAGTTCTCCTTTGTGTCTCTGGGAAGGTGATGAAAGGACCCTTGGTTGAGTTGTCAGGGTAGCATATGAGATGATGTTTGGGTTCTATGCTATCCCTTTCAACCACATGTAGGGCTGAACCCATCTGATTGTTAGAGTTTCCAGATGAACCTTGCATGTTCATCTCCATCTGGTAGCCACTGAGAATCCCATATAACTTTGTCAGAGTAAGAGTTTTGAGATTTTCAGTTCTCTTGATCACCACACAGTAGTGTGTCCATTGCCTAGGAAGTGAGGACATGAACTTCCTTACAATGTCTCTGTTTTCAAGAGAATCTCCTCCATCCACTAGGGTATCCACAATCTCAACATACCTGAAGTATTGCTGAGTCATGGTCTCACCTGCTTTGAAGGTGAAGTTTTCAAACTGCTACTTCAGGATATCCTTCTTTTTCTCCTTGGCTTCAGAAGAACCCTCATACATCAGTTTCAGTGCATCCCACAGCTGCTTGGCTATTTTGCTCTTCTTGAAACCTCTGTACACAGAGTTTGGAAGGCCAGTTTGAAGAGCTGTCATGGCTTTTCTGTCTATCTCTACTCTCTTCCTATCTTCATCAGAGTAGTTAGCCACATCTTTGGGAATCATTCCAGCACCAGTAGCAGAAGGTGTGCTGGGTATGAAAGGTCCATTCTCAATAAACTCCCATATTCTTGAATCAAGAGACCTGATGAAACCTTCCATTCTTAAACACCTGGTATCAAACTCATCGAGAGTGATTAGTGGGGACTTGTTCATGGTTCCAGTTTCCATATCAGTTTTGGAAATGGTTGCCATTTGAAAAGTTTAGTATTTGTGTGTGTGAGGGATCTTAAGATGGTGAGATCTTATATCAAGAGCCTGGAAAGCTCTGATACCAAATGCAGGATTGTTTAAGGGTTAGTTAAACACAACAACACAAAGAGGAGATTAACTAAACTTTAATCAAACAGTAAACTGGATTAACCAAGTGTTGAGATACTAAGAACACATGTAATGCAGGAGACAAAGAACACAAAGAACACAAGTGTTTGGTTTTCAAGAATGCAGTATATTGCCTTCTCTATGTTCTATTACAAGTGTTACAAAGCATATTCAAAAGATACAAGAACATGAGATACTTATACAACATCCTACAGCCGGCTATACTTTGAAAGCCAGCTAGATACAATTGACTAGACACAAACAAAATCAATTGTAGAGTCAAAAGGCAAATTGCCTTTTGACTTGTGACTTTGATATGCCATAGCTCACATCCTTATCTATTACAAAAAGGATAAAGTACATAAAGTAGAAAGTTACAGACTCAAGACCTTAATCTACAGTTACCAAAAGCATGGACCTTTTCACCAAACCATGTAAGTTGGTGACTTGCAGAGTTGCAGCGGAAAGGTGTCTAGCTTTATGGAACAATACATCAGATAAAGCATGTTACTAAAAGTCTTCAGAAGAAATCCATCTTCATGAACTTGAAGCTTCAGAAGTCTTTGTCTCTGAGGCTTCGGAAGACTTTATCTTTGGCTTCGGAAGATATTGGTCTTGGCTTCAGAAGATTTCACACTTGGAGTATTTTTGTTGCACATGTGAAACTTCTGAAGCATTCTTCTTTAATGCACTTGTGCAGCATGCAGGAAAGACTAAATATGTTTAGGTTACATCAGCCTCTTCATTTATCTCTACAATACCTTTAGAACTGGGTTTGGTCCTTAAGGGATTGTAGGCAAAACTCTTCTTAGCTGCTCTTTCTAAGGCTTGGTATGCTTCTGTTGGTGTGACACTTCCAAAATCTCCTCCCGCACTTTGGTCTACTGCTTGCTTGTGGGCTCCACTGATTGCATCATAAAAGGTTTGACACTATAGCCACAGATCCAGTCCGTGATGTGGGCATCTCCCAAGGAGACTTTTATATCTCTCCCATGCTGCGTGTAATGATTCATCGCCGTCTTGGCGGAAACTTGTAATGCTGCTTCTTAGTTTGGAAGTGTGATCAGGTGGAAAGTATTTCAAAATGAATTGCTCAGCCATTTTTGCCCATGTGGTGATGGAACTAGGTGGAAGTGAATCAAGCCAGTCGATGGCTCGGCCTCGAAGTGAAAATGGAAAAAGTCTTAGTCGAATGGCGTCGTCTGAACAGTTGTTGATTTTAAAGGTAGCACAGATATGAAGGAATCGTCAGATGTGAGTACTAGGATCTTCGTCTTGTAACTCATGGAACTGAATAGAGTTTTCTACAAGTTGTATAATACTAGACTTAATCTTGAAATTGTTGGCCGCTATTGCTGGTTGGACAACACTAGACTTATAACCATCTATTGACGGTGTGGCATAATGTGTCATCTTCATTTCCTCGTCTTGGTTAGCCATGTCTTTTTTGGATGGTGTATCTTCCAAAATGTCTTCTTTAATGACTGGTGCTGGTTGTTGTGATCTTTTGTGCAATCTTCGACGGAAAAGTCGTTCGGGTTCCGAAAGAGGCGGAACAAGTTCAGAGCTAGACGAGTCGGACATACACTAACTTAAAGAAGCATAAACTAACTAAGACTTAAAATAAATTAGGCAAATGTAGCTAAGCTAACTAAGGAAAACTATCTAACAAAAAATGAAATTGAACAATAATATATTAACGAGTTATATACAAGATAGTCAATAATTTAGTATGTCTTCCAAACTGCCGTGTGTCCCCGGCAACGTGCCAAAAACTTGATGGGGTGCGGATAGTATATATATTTTGATAAAATTTTATGCACTGATTCATTTTTAAATGGTTATTACAAGTAGTAAACCACACACACAAAATGCAAGTGTACCTGTCATGTGTTAACATAGTATTGGTAAGAACCGAGTATCAATCCGTGGACACACCTAGCCTACTCAATAAACTTGATGTTTGACTATCGGACTTGGTTTTTGTTAAGGAAAATGATAAGTCGCATTGGAAAGATTTTCAGGTTTGATAAACAATAATAAAAATAAAGTAAACTAAGATTCGAAGCGTTTGGATTTAAAACCAGGGAATAAAAGTTATCATCCTAATTAGACTCCACTTATGTAATCGTGATGAATTGGTGGTGTGATTTAAAGATATGGATTAATGTAATTATGTTAATGTTTATAAAGATGAGCTGGCGCGATTTCTCGTCTATCCTGTTGCCGTAGTGACTAAGATCATGTCAGGTTGAGTTTTACTGCTTAGATCAAAGCCTTAGTAATGTAGGTAAATATTTTGTGACCTATTTGACATATGATTTCTGAAAATATAACCTAATGTTAAAAAGAGAGTTGATCAAGTTCCTTCCTTTTTTTTAGAAAACCATAACATTACTGGAGATTTCTCAAACTAATAAAAGGAAACCCGCAAATGATCAGAAAGTTAAGGTGATATGATTTCTAATAACCATTTCTAGTTTATTAGCCATGGATTTATTATGAAGACCGGTTTCACGAATGAAAGTTAATCATACGGTTTTCACCTTGTATGATAATCACAATCACAAACCATAAATTTATAACTTCCTTTTAAAATATAGATGCTACCCATCAATAGTTTTCCGAAGACCACTATGACATTAACATAATATTAATCACACCATTAGTTCATCACAAATTACATAAGTTTCGTCCAATTAGGATGATACAAAGAGTTTAGCTCATAATGAGCTTGAACATAACAACATATAACAAAGAAGATAGATATGTAATCATCGTGAAATGGAACAATCAAACCGATAATCCATAATGGATGATGTTTAGACGATCCCGAGCTTCTTCCAAGTGTTGTATGCACCTCCCGAGCCTCCAAATGACCTTGAAGTCTTGATTCCCAAGAGAGTTTTGTAGAGTAACTCTCCCACCAAAGCTTACCAAAATGGTGAACTTAGGCTTTTATTTATAGGCTTTCTAGAGTGTTTATGCATAGCCCCGTGCCTAAAAGGCACGGTCCCATTCTAGTACAATGCGTACGAAAGTTGGTCGGCTCATACATGCAGGTTGTGTCGGGCACGACCCCATGCTAAATGGGGCACGAACCTGTGTTGGAGGTGGGGCACGGCCCCGTGCCTTATGGGCACGACCCCATGTCTACTATTAGGGAACAATACTTTTTGTCCTGTCAGATGTCAAAACACGAGGGTGTGTTAATTTAGCATGGGGGTGTGTTTCTGGCAAGCATGGGGGCGTGTTTCTAGCAAAGCATGGGGGCGTGCTTAAAGAGGCACAACCCCATGCTTGGACTTCATAGCTCGGATTACTTCAATTTCTTGCTAAATATGCTTCTTTTGTCTATCTTTCCCTTCTGAACACCTGAAAACACAATTTAACATTTTTAAGTATATTTTCATCATTTTAAGGAAGGTATTAAGGAATAATTGATGTGCTTTTGATAGGATTTTTATGTATAATTTAGTGCACATCACCTGCGGAGGATCAATTATGTTTTATGATGACTTATGCTTGTAGTGCATATGTATATGTATGGGAATGTACGATGCATGATGTTTATGATGCATGATGTTTATGATGATGTGTGATGGTGTATGTTATGTATGATGATGTGTGACGATGTTATGCTTATGTATGATATGTTTTCTTATGTTCCTTACTATGTATTATGTATGACTTTACGTGGTGTGATTATGATAATGAATGCAAAGTATTATCTTAACGAAGCGAAAGATTTAAGATAATGAAAGTGAAACATAATGAATGAATGAAAAGTCTTGCAAGCAAATGAAAGGAGGTTCACAACTCATTCAGAGTTGTTAGCTCAACTGTGTGTTTACAGCGTGCGATCTTGGCTAACCCTTAAGCGTTCACACACAGGGGAGTTAGTCTATGTGACTACTCCATACGTGCGATACGTGTGATATGTGCGATATGGGATCCTTGTCGCTTAACCCAGATGATATGGCTTTGTGCTGAAAGGGGGGGGGGGGGGGGTTAAGCATACAATAGGACCTTGATAGAAGGGAAAAGATAATAAATGTATGAAAACTACGATAAGTACAAAACGTGCGAAACGTATGAAATGAACGATGATGAAGATAAAAATTATTACCTTGATGTACGTAGGATATGTGATCACGTGCGATAGTAAAGAAAATGTTTTAACGAATGGAAGGTAATGTAATGTTTGTGCAAAACTAGAACTCACTCAGCAATGCTGACTTTTATGCATTTGCTAGTTGGCAGGTAAATGTTGCTGAGGATGGCACGAGGTGGCTACGTGGCTCATTTTGGATGGCATCCATTTTATGATAAGATAACGTTTTTGCATTGTAATGCGAACGAATGACATTTTGTAATGAATGTTGTATTATTTTGTAAAAAATGTTTATTTAAAGGAAATGAAATGGTTGTTTAAATTGTTTCCGCTGCTATGTTTTAGTAAAGTTAATGTAATTATATGTTTAATGTGCAATGATTGACCAGCTGTGAGCATCCCAGAAACGGGGCCTTACACAGGCTGAACTCATTTGATTGCTGGAGTTACAAGATGAACCTTGCATGTACATCTCCATCTGATATCCACTAAGAATACCATACAACTTAGTTAAAGTGAGAGTCTTAAGGTTCTCAGTTCTCTTGATAACAACACAGTAAATCATCACTACATTATAACTTTATTCCATATCTCATTTGTTTGTCAAATTAATATGTATACTAAAGTCAATGTTTATAGTGAGTTCTAGTATTACAACTTTATAGTACTCTATAGCATGTTAGTCAATTTTGAAAACCTTTAACATTAAATCATCACACATTATACACATAGTATTTTTATCATCTTTCATACTTTACACTATACTCTCTTATTTACTTTATCTTTTAATTTTATGTTTCATCTAATACAAGTGCAGGATCGATGTTTGTCTCTCACCATAAGTTTATCTCTTAAACTCACTTGATTTCACTCGATTGATGAAACAGAATCTCTAACTAAGTTGATAATAATATAATAAGTAAATGAACACAAGAATGGTTTTTCAAGATACTTGTATATATATTACTTCTCAACTCAGTGTTACAAGACTATTACAAGTATAACTTAATGAGTTACAAAAGAATATATATACTACTATCTATAGTCGGTTATACTTGGATAACCTGCTGGAATTTTTAACAAGACAAATACTACATTGGTAGAAGTAAAGCATCGAAGATAAATTACTATCCTAACTAGGTAGGCATGACATGTCCATGAATTACTTTTTGTCACTAACTAAAGTTGGTAACTGTAATAACTGATTGTTAGGGCTGATTAGGTACGGAGTACTAACTGATTTACATGTATACCAAACCAAATAGTGCGGAATCCTATTTGATTGGTGATCCAATCAGTGAGAACGCAAGTATAATCGATCTAAGAATGAATCAAAACATTAAGAACGATTGTAAGATGATTTACTGTGATCTATGAACTTGGAACAGGTTTTCTTGGGTCTCTAGACGGCTAGGGTACGATTGTGTGCGTAGGGATTCAAATTGTTACGTTTTTCCATGAATTAAGTGGTATTTATAGGTTAGGATTTTCCATTCATGCGACTGAACCATTTGCATGGTTCAGTCGTGCGACTGAAGCACGCGGTTGATCCATTCGCACGACGAGACAATCTCATGTCATAATCGTGCAACTGATCCAGTCTCCTAGTTCAGTCGTGCGACTGGCTTATTAGCATGAAGTATTCATGCGTATGGTCCATTAGCACGGTTCATTCTCGCATGAGAACTTCACAAGATTAAGTTTAAACACGTTTCTCAATCATTATTGACTAAGAACTATGTAAACAACCACAAACCAATATAGTTAATTCAATATGTGTTAGCATACAATAAATAATGAAATATTAAACGATATAAGTATCACCAACACATTACATTTCATTCATACCCATTCAATTACATATACGTAAGACATGAAAGACATTTTACATTTGAGCTCCTAAACTAGGTACACATGTATCTACAAACTCCCCCTTGGACCTAGTTTACATTATTGTCTAACATTCTTCATCTGCTCTTCAAACTTCTTGTACTTCTCCTCTCTTATAGCTCCAGCATGTATCTCAAATGCGAAACAAAACCTTATAACATTTTGGAACTGGAGGGCTTGTACAATGTCTTGCGAATCATAAAATAGTGGCCACTTGTAAATGTGTATACTTCATCAGCAGACAAGTTAGTTAGCCACATTGGGTTAAATACCCGAATAGTATCCATTTGGCTCTCCTTTTGCAAGACTATAACAGCTTCACCTGTTCTTCGATCATAATACCACCACTTAAAGTGTGGAGTGAAGTCCCGTGGCATTTCCCTTAGAGGGATTCTTGATATTGTGCGCGGAGGACTCCACTTCAGCACTATCTTTGGCTTTCTAGTAATGGAATCAACTTCAGACCGTCTGACGTACCTCGTCGGTTGTTGAGGTTTGAAGTTAACCCACCTAGTATGGTACTCTTTTCTCAATGCAGCCTCAAACCAGCCTGCCATTTTCTTTGGGTTAGCATATAGCAACTTTAGTTTGGCTAGCTGTTTGAGCTCAAAACCAGGGAGAGTCTTCAGATCATGTAGGAATCTAAAGTACTCTATTCCCTTCTCCCTCTTGACAGCATAGACATTTAGATCCTCAAAATATGCCAAGCTATAATCTTTCCTGACACCTTAGATGCTTCTTCACTTTGTAGAGCTTGGTGTAGGCACTTGCTTTGGAGCAGTGCGTTGGGCTTGGATTTCTACAAAACAAGCTACCCATTCACCTTTTTGATGTTGACATCAGCGTCTGAGGCTTGGGCTTGATCCTTATTTTCTTGGACTCTTGCTCCATCTGATCCAGTTTTTCAAACGTATCACTAACGAGAGTGTCACCCAGATTGGGGATTACATTTCCCTCTCTGTCAGCATACTCTGGATAATGCTGGGCTGTACGTCTTCAATCTCTATTTTGTCCACATCATTAAGCTCGTCGTCACTAGCCACGTCAATGGTAGGTCATCCTTGAATTTCATCTGGATTTAGCCGGAACATCTCTGCAAGTTGCTCATCAGTAATGTCTGAACTATTTCTCCTTCTTCAGGAGTATAACTCACAGACCTCCTGACAATCCCTTACAAATCAATTTTTATAGTGAATTGAGACTTGATTTGCTGTAAAGGAGCAACATCATACTGGTCTTGCTGAGATGGTTGATCTGCTTGATATAAACATTTAACACATCAATCTTTGTCAATAATCAAGAATTAAAATAGCAAATATATATAAACATTAAGTCATAATTTAATACATGATTCATTACACAAGATTTAAAATTATACAACATCTAAGCACTACTTTTATCCTGAATCATTGCTCTTCTGTAGGCGGGGCTAAGACGGGCTCTGTTGGACCAAAAGAACCAATGAGCCAAGATCAGAAAATCTCTAAGTCCCACACGGTATCACAACAACTGCTGAAAGCCTCATCAGTAGTTTGACAAGTGCTGAAGACTTCAACAGCTGAAGATCAAGTGCTGAAGACCTTAACAGCTGAAGAACCAAAGTGCTGAAGTACAACAGCTGAAGAACACAAGTGCTGAAGCTGAAAGACCAAGTACTGAAGAACAACAGCTGAAGAGTTCACAAGTGCTGAAGATCAACAACTGATGTACAAAGTCTGAAGACAAAGACTGAAGACATCAGCTGATGATAACTACTGAAGTCATCAGCTGATAAAACACCTGAAGGTCAAAGTCTGAAGATCAAGTACTGAAGCCTCAGTAGTTTGTCACAACTGCTGAAGAGTACTTCTTCAGTAGTTGTGATATCAGTAGTTTTATTTTCTTTGTTTCAGTAGTTTTGTAAAACGACTGAAGAGCTTGTTCTTCAGTCGTTGTAGTTTCAGTAGTTTTATATTTTGTACTTAACTTGCTGATATGTTCTCAGTAGTTGTGAACATTTCAGTAGTTTGTTAAGATTTAGTTATTTCTGTATGGATCTGCCAGTTGTCACTTTCCGTGATAACAGCATTGACTGTTGCACTCTATATAAGGAGTGACAACCTATTGTAATCATGGAGTGAAATGAGCAATTGAATGGAATGATTGATTGATTCGATTAGAAATATTCTACATCTATAAACATTCCTAGAAATCAGAAATTCATATTCTCTCCCTATAACCGTATGCGATCTTAACGCTTACAAGTATCGATTGCTTGCTACAATTTGTCTAATTCGTGTTAGTATTCCGCTGCTTTACATTCTGATACATCAAACTTGTGATCTCTGATCCTGTCAAATGGTATCAGAGCGGTTATCATTGATCGATCTAATAATTGATCATTGAAACTGCTATTCAAGATCCAAGTTTGATTGAATTATTTTGTTTTTGCAAGAACGGTTATAGAGATTGAATTTTCTGTATTTCTGCTCATTCATCCTGAGATCTTATTCTTGGTTCTCATTGAGTTTGTTGTGGTTTGTCTAAAACTTTTTAAAACTTGAACTAAACTGTTTTTGAACTGAAACCACTCCTCCAATGATCCTCACAATACTGGTTCCTCAACCAAGCCTCCTATGCTGGTTAGGAATGAGTATAACATATGGCAAAGACGTATGCTCCATCACCTGTCTGTTAACAGCGCAGGGTGTTGGACATCAGTGGTACATGGTCCACACAAGCCTATGGTGAATAACCCGGAAACCAATCAAATGGTTCCGAAGAGGAGGGAGCAATATTCAGATGAGGATAAAAAGTTGCTTGAGATTGATGCAAAGCCCATGGAATTCTGGCCATGGCTTGCCCAATGAAATCTATTCTGGGCTAATGCATCATGAAACTGCCCATGACCTCTGGATTGCTTTGAAAGAACAATTTGGAGGAACAGATGAGGTCTTGGCAAATAATAGAGAAATCTTGCCCAACAATATGAGACATTCTCTCATAGAAAGGGTGAGACACTGACTCAACAATATGAGCGGTTTTCTTGTTTGATCTCTGAACTAAAAATGGTCAAACTTGAATACACCAATATTCAGATGAATAACAGATTTCTCAGATCACTGCCTGAGAGATGGGACACATATACTATTGTCCTACGCTCCAGTGCAAGTTTGGACAAACTATCTCTCACCCACTCCATGGGAAATTGCTCACTTTTGAGAGAGAGATAGAACAGAAGAGAAAGCTGTCTTCATCTGGAAAGCTCACTGAAGACTTTATTCAAGGCAACACTGCCTTGGTGGGTCATGAGTCAGAATATGCTTCATCTGAATGCCAGTATGATGAGCATATTAATTTCTCTTCGAGCACTTCTATTCTGCATTTGTAAGTGTTGATGGTCAGTTCACTGGATGTAATAATGACATTTATGTTTCATTATGGATGATCTCAAGGGGATTGCAGATGATGACTTAGAAGAGATGGATATTTTGAGCCAAATGGCCTTGATAAATATCAGATCTCAGAAGTTCTACAAAAGAACTGGAAGAAAATTCCCAGGACTCTCTGGCAAAACCAAAGTGGTTTTGACAAGAGCAAGTTGAGGTGTCACAAATGCCAACGGCTTGGACACTTTGCAAGAGAGTGTAGATCAACTGGATCAAACTCTACTGCACCCTTTGTGACTTTTCCTGGCAATAGTCAACAAAACAGAGGGCAACATCCTGTCACATCTAGTCATCATCCTCAAACAATCTCCGGCAATCTTTTTGTTCCTCAGGGTCAAATGCCATATCAGTACCCTGGTTATTACATGCCTCAGTCAAATCAAGTTCAAGTTCCTATGACACCAAACCTCATGCATTACCAGAACCTCAGCCTTCCCTATCTCATCAACAACCTCATCTCAACAACACAGCTTCTTCACCCCAGGAGTTGTTGACTGGAGCAGTTTACCAGATGACTTGTCTGGTCATGATCAACTGTTCTCAGGTGCTGGTCAACATGGTGGTGACAGTCCCTTTGGGAATCTAGCTCTTATGGCTTTGGAGTCTGCTGATACTTCATCTTCCAATGCCTCTACACCTCAGGTATCACAGGTATCCTCTGAGGCAAAAGCCAAATTATGTTCTGAACAATGCATAGCAGCATTTGCTTCCATTAGAGAAGCAAATGTAGCTTTAATTAATAAGAACATTGAGCTAGAACAAATAATTTCCAAAAACAAAGCTGAGTTTGAGTTTGTGCTCAAAGATAAAATGATGAGGTTTATAAACTGAATTGCAAAATAATTGATGATAAGGCTAGAGAAGATGTACTTCTAGAGAAGTACAAAGATCTCAAAGAAACCCTTGCAGTTACCCAGGTCGAGTGTGATAGATGGGTACAATCATGCAAAGGTTTTGAAATGCTTCTTAGTAAGCAATCTGCTTCAAATGTGAAGTTTGGAATTGGTTACAATCACACTGCTCCACCTACAGATTTTACCCCAAGAGCAGAGGTAGAATCTGATGGTGAGAGTGATAACCAATCCATCAATCATGTGATCTACCTTCTGATACAGCACAATCAGAAGTAGCAGTCAGCATCAAGTCCTCTTTGAACCTATCAGCTGATGTTGATGGTCCAAATGCTGACATTCACATGATCAATAAGTTGATCAACTCAGGAGTTAATCCTGAAGGTCCTGAAAGGACTGGAGAGCAGGATTTAACACCTGAAGTTCAAACTTCAACTGCTGTCAGTACTGAAGAGAAGAAAACTGGCAGTAGAAAGAGTTTGAAGACTACTAAAGAGGATGTCAAGAAAGCAACCAATGCTTCCAAAGCATTGAAGAACAAGTCTTCTGTTGCTTCACCATCTTTAGTTGATGATCAACCTAAGATGAAGAAGAAACCATGTGAAGTATGTGGTTTGTTCAATCATCTTACAGATGATGTTGGTACAAAAGAGGTTCCAAACTCAAACAAAAAGAAGAAATTAATAAGAAAATGGTAAAAATGAAAAATGAGTTTGAGACCACATTTGTATCAGCAACATCAAATCCTGTAACCCTTAAGTCCTTAAAGCAATTCAAAAAGGAAGGAGTTAAACAGTGACAGCTGAGGGTGCTCAAAAGAAGAAGGTGCAACATAGGACCTATCTAACTCCACTAGCAATGTGTCTGATGAGCTGAAAGCTTTATCACAAAATCAGACACAGCTGGTGATGATGGTACAACATCTGTTGGGTAGAGTTAACCACTAGATTCTCCTATGTTGAAACCACAGAAAAGGAGGTCTAAGCCAAAGGACTCCTCTTCTGCACCATCTTCTTCTTCTCAGGCTGTTGTTACAAATAAACATGCTAGTTTACCATCTATTGATGAGACCAGGCCCAAAACCAAAAGGTTTGGGTCTCTAAAACTAACTGATTGTTTATTATTGCAGGGTTCTTCAACATGCCAAAGTAGCATCTGGTATGTAGACAGTGGGGGATCTATGCACATGACTGGGAACATCTCTCTTCTTCATGACTACTCTCAAGGAAAGAAGGGATTTGTCTCTTTTGGCAATGATGCTAGGGGTTACATCATCGGTAAGGGCTTTGTCTCCAATGGAGAAATCAAATTTGATGATGTTAATCATGTGGAAAATCTCAAGTACAACCTCTTGAGTGTCAGTCAATGTGTGATAAAGGCCATGTTGCCCTTTTCACAAGTCAAAACTGTAGGATTCTGTCATCCAAAGTTTTGCCCTTGATTGACAAGGTGTTGGATGATCACACTCTCCTGAAAGCCAACAGGACAGGAAGAGTGTATGCCTTAGATCTCTCTAAGAAGATAGATCTCAAAGGTAATCCTTGCCTATTTTCCAAGCCTCTTCTCAAGAATCTAAACTGTGGCACAGGAGGCTTGGTCATGTTAATCTCAAAAACATGAATCAGCTTAGCCACAATAGTTTAGTCAGAGGCTTACCAATAAAGGAGTTCCACTGTGATGAAACTTGCACTGCTTGTTTAAAAGGAAAACAGCACAAGGTCTCATTCCTCCTATTGAAGTGTCCAAGTCCACTGCCTGCTTGCAATTACTGCATATGGATCTATTTGGTCCTGTGAGAGTAATGAGCATGGCAAAGAAGAAATACTGTCTGGTAATTTGGGATGATTACTCCAGATTTGTATGGACTTTCTTTCTACATTCAAAGGATGAGGCTGCTCAGAAGATTATCCACTTTGTGCTGTACATTGAGAAGCAGTATTCCCTTCCAGTCAAGTGTATTAGGAGTGATAATGGAACTGAGTTCAGAAATCATACACTTGATGACTTCTATCTCTCAAAGGGAATCAAAAGGCAGTTTAGCATTCCAAGGACTCCAGAACAAAATGGAGTAGTGGAGAGAAAGAACAGGACCCTCATTGAAGCTGCAAGGTCCATGCTGGCTGACTCAGGTTTGCCATTGACCTTTTGGGCCGAAGCTGTCAACACAGCTTGTTATGTGCAAAATAGAGTTTTAGTAAATCAGAGGTTGATGAAGACTCCATATGAAGTTCTCCATCATTTGGCTCCACTGATTTCATTTTTCAAAGCATTTGGGTGTCCCTGTTTTATTCTCAACACAAAGGATCAACTCCACAATTTGATCCTAAGGTGGATGCAGGATACTTTGTTGGTTATTCATCTACTTGCAAGGCATACAGAGTCTTCAACTGCAGAACAAAGATGGTTGAAGAAACTCTACATGTTAAGTTTAATGAATCTCCAAAGGACAAGATTCCACAAAGTCCTGTGGAGTTATTTGATCTGGACATACTGCAATATGTTCCTTATCAAACTCCTGCTGTTGCTCCTGTCAACAGTTCACCACCTGGTGGTATGCTGATGATGATGATGATTGCAGTACTCACCTCTTCAGGTTTAGTGATCAGCTGCCTGACTCAACTAGACCTGATGTTCCTGTAGCGCCAGTAGCACCATCCACAACAAATGCTGATGAGATTTCTTCGATTCAATTCACTTCCTTTGAATTACCATCCACTGATTGGTTTCAAGGAAATGATTCACCATCACCATCTGTTGCTGCTGAACCGGCTACAAACACTTGCACAGATCTCATTGTGTATCAAGATCTGAAGAATCACCCTATGTCTCAAATCATTGGTGATATCACTGCTGGAGTATCAACAAGAAGTCAATTGTCAAATTTCTGCTTCTATGCTCTCTTCATCAGTCAGCAAGAGCCAAAGAATTATCACATTGCTTTAAAGGACAATGGATGGGTTGATGCCATGCAGCTTGAGCTTCTTCAGTTCAAGAAACAGCAAGTGTGGGAACTGGTTCCTCTACCTCAGGTAAGTGTGCAATAGGCACTAAATGGGTTTTTAGGAACAAAACTGATGAAAATGGGCTTATTGTTAAGAACAAGGCCAGACTGGTTTTCAGGGGTTTGCACAAGAAGAAGGTATTGATTATGATGAAACCTTTGCCCCTGTAGCCAGACTGGAAGCAATTCGATTGTTTTTAGCTTATGCTGCTTATCAAAAACTTAAAGTCTTTCAAATGGATGTCAAAAGTGCATTTTTGTATGGAAAAGTTAAAGAAGAGGTTTATGTATGTCAACCTCCAGGCTTTGAGGACAATAAACATCCTAATTGGGTGTATAAGCTTGATAAAGCTCTTTATGGGTTAAAACAAGCTCCCAGAGCCTGGTATGAGACATTATCAAACTTTCTTCTGGAAAACAATTTCACTAGAGGCTCCATAGACAAGACTTTATTTATTAAGAAAGCTGGGCAGCATAATCTACTTGTTCAAATTTATGTAGATGATATCATTTTTGCATCCTCTGATCCAAAGTTGTGTGATGCCTTTACAAAGTTGATGCAACAGAAGTTTGAAATGAGTGCCATGGGAGAACTACAGTTCTTTCTGGGGTTGCAAATCAAACAAAGGATGATGGAATTTTTATTCATCAATCCAAATATACAAAGATCTTTTGCAAAAGTTTGATTTACAAAACTGTAAGCCCTGTTCTACTCCCATGAGCAGCACCACACAACTGGATTCAGATCAGAAAGGTAAAGTGGTTGATGAAACACTTTACAGATGTATGATGGGTCCTTGATGTATTTAACAGCTTCTAGACCAGATATTATGTTTGCTACATGTGTTTGTGCTAGATTTCAGGCTGCACCTAAAGAGTCTCATCTGATTGCAGTCAAGAGGATCTTTAGATATCTGCAAGGCACTCCATCTCTAGGTTATGGTATTCTACCAGACATTCTGGTAAATTAGTTGCTTTTTTCTGACAGTGACTATGCAGGATGTAAGTTGACCAGGAAATCAACTTCTGGTGGATGTCAATTCCTAGGCAACTGCTTGATTTCTTGGCAGAGCAAGAAACAGACCTCAGTTGCTACATCCACTGCGGAAGCAGAGTACATTGCTGCTGCAAGCTGTACATCTCAGGTACTCTGGCTTCAAAACCAACTCTTGGATTATGGCATTACAGAGACTAAGACTCCATTGTTAATGGATAGTGCTTCAGCTCTTTGCATTGTCAAAAATCCAGTCCAGCACTCTAGGACCAAACATATAGAGATCAGACATCATTTTATAAGGGATTGTTTTGAAAAAGGTCTGATTGATCCTAAGTTTGTGCCTAGTGCTGATGAGCTTGCAGACATTTTTACTAAGCCTTTGGATAGTTCAACTTTCCAAAACCTGGTGTTAAGGCTTGGTATGCTGCAGCTAGAATAGGTGACAACTACTGATGATCTCAGTAATTCATACTGATGATCATACCCTGTCCCATATAAGTACTGATGAGTTCTTTTAACCTCAGTAGTTTTTATAACTACTGAAGGCTAAATGTCTCACAAGTACTGAAGTACTTCCTCTGCTCTAAACTACTGACGTAGTTACAACTACTGATGCAGTCATAACTACTGCAATCAGTAAAACAGATAAGTACTGATGTCCTATGAAACAACTGAAATCAACCATCAAGACTGATGAATGTGTTGAGGATAGTTTGAAACAGCTGAAAAGCTAAGAATTGACGAAAACAGCTGAAGAGAACTTTCTCTTCAGTCGTTTGTACAACTGCTGTTTCATCTTAAACAACTGAAGCAAAACCACGTCTTCAGTATTTGTATAACTACTGATGACTAATACCAAGTCTTCTGTTTTACAACACTGATGACAAAACCACTGTCTTCAGTAGTTTCATAACTACTGATGACAAACATCATGTCCTCAGTTGTTTCAATCATCTGAAGTCAAAACCACGGTCTTCAGTAGTTTTCTAAACTACTGATGCCTAACCACTACGACTTCAGCTGTTTCAACGTCTGAAGGATAATACCATGTCAACGGTCGGTTAAAACAACTGATGACTAACACCACATCCTTCAGTCGTTTCCTCACCCGTACTCTATAAATACCCTTAACCTGAGCTCTCCATGCATCATCTTCTTCAAACCTAACGTTCCTCTCCAAAACTCCCATGGCGTCTATGCAAATTAAACCGCGACACAACTGTGTTGCCTACCTCACAAAATCGCCGATCTGGACTAAGTTCGATGCTGCTATCGATCTTATGGTTCAGTCCCCATACAACAAGGCATTCCTTCTGAACCCCGTTTTACATGCCGAATCCTTGAACCATTTTGGATGAACGTTACTGTTACAACTGAGGAGAGCAACACATGATCCCTCCGGTCAGTCGTCAACCACAAAGAAGTAGTGATTACTCCTGCAACTATCCGTAACATTCTTCAACTGAGTGATGCTACCTCTCCTGCTGGATATCCGAAGGGCACCATAGATCTATCATTTGCTCGGCATGGATATCAAGGTGATCTCAGTGCCACCACCATCATGAAGAAACACTTTAATGACGCTGAGCACCTGATCTTTCACATGGTCAATGTATGTTTGGCCCCTAAGACATCGTCTTGGGATCAAATGTCCACCAAATGGCAGCAGGTATTGTATTCTATCCTTGAGCAACAACCACTGAATTTTTCAGAATTAATATTTTCAGAGCTCAAAGATATGGCTCAAAAACTAACTGCCAACCGTTGGATACTCTATCCACGGTTCATAATGGCCATTATTATAGACCAGCTTAATGCTGAGGGACTTGTTGGCTTGGGAGTCCCTGCTACGGCTGTTCTGCCAGAAGTATACTCCCGGCACAACTCTGACCGGACACTCAAACTGGCTGCCAAGCTGCGAAAACCCACGCAGCTGGAACCCACAGCCACCACCTCCAAATCCCATGTCCCCACCAAACCCACCAACAAGAAACCCAAATGGCTACTCAGGGAATTGAGTCCCCTGAGGATGCTCCTGCACCACAAACGCAGGTTATATCCACTAGTCCGAACCCCCTAGTGGATACAATGACTCCTCCAGCCACAGCCGCTCAGGCTTCCTCTCAACAGGAGCCTGCAGCAACCCAAGGGGCACCTACTTATCTGGGATCTTCCTCACTTGAGGAGATTGCCATTGAAGCACCATCCACCCCAGGTGCACACTGCTTCAACTGGGAAATACCTCTACAATTGAGGGGGAGGAACACAGTGCACCTGAGAACCCACAGCACAGGGGTTTCCAAATTCTATCTCCTGGTGTAGACAAGGAGCCTAGAATATCTAGTGAGGCTGCCACCTCCTCTGACTCAGCACATGACCAGAGTGAGGCTGGTAACATTGCTAAGACCTCCCTAGAGGCAACAGCTGATGATGGACATTGTCCTGAGGCTGGAAGTCCCCAGTACCAAGCACAAGGGGCACATGCACCAACTGGTCTACACCCAGTGCATGTAAATCCTGCTCTAAGCAGGAGGTCAGGTGATTCAGTATCAACTGATGATGACCTGAGCTTCTTCTATGATGTAGTTGCTCAAAACACCATTCTAGAGGATGAGGTTAGCAGACTCAAAGAGCTGCTGGCCAAGATGTCTCAGGATGCAAGTCCATCTGCCACCCTTATACACCCACAGATGGCACCTTCCCTTGAAGGTTTCCCAAACACAGAGCCACCCCAAAATCAACCACCCGCCTCTGCTTCAGGCCCTACTTCTCAGGAACAGAACCCTCCTGAGCAAATAGGTGCTATACTCCAAAATTCCCTCCTCTCATCACCCCCATAATCACTGATATAGTGATCAAAGCCCTTGATGAGAGGCTTTCCTCAACATTACAGCCCCTGGTTGATGCTGCTGTCCACAAGACTCTTTCTGCGGTACCAACCCCTTCCTCCAATGCAACCAAAAAGGGGAGAGTACTGCAGTGAAAGAAAGAAAGAGGAAAAGATCTGAGGAAGAGGAAGAAAAAGAAAAGCAACCTCTGCTCACGTACAAGCGAAAGAGAAGTGCTGATGATCACACTGCTGAAGAAAAATCCTTGGAGGAGCTGGTCAAAGAAGCTGACACCACACACAGCCGCTCCATGGATAAAATAATTGAACAACTATTCAGGCAGGGGTTTGACACAGCCACACTGGATAGTGAGATCAGAAGGTTAGAGGTACAAGAGATACAAACCCGATGGGCAGGGTATGATGCTCTTGAGAAAGAGAGGTTGGAAATAATGATCCGCTTTATTGCAAAATACTTGGGAAGATCATTAATGGAGATCCGCGCATGGTCCAGGGACAGCATTCTGGCTATAGCCACCAGAATCTGTCTGTCTGAG
This sequence comes from Flaveria trinervia, assembly GCA_025506515.1. Taxonomy (NCBI): domain Eukaryota; kingdom Viridiplantae; phylum Streptophyta; class Magnoliopsida; order Asterales; family Asteraceae; genus Flaveria; species Flaveria trinervia. Next base: position 48,814,609 of record CM046453.1, read on the forward strand.
CAATTCAACAAAGGGATTATTGTGGAAGCCCTTGATGAGGCTGGGGCTGGCAAAAGGTTAGAGATGGCTAAACTCACAAAAGCAAAATTAACTACAAGGATGCTAGATCAACCTTCCCTTCCACCCACTCAAACAGATCCTATCCCTCAAATCTCCCAACCAACCTCTAAGCCAAAATCCAAACATCCTCTCTCTTCAAAACCAATCCCTTCACCAACCCAACCATCATCCAGTGATGTACCCCGAAGGAGGAGAAGGGTGCTGAGGATGGAAGAAGAAGAAGAAGAAGAGGATGAAGATGATAGTCTGCCACTCTCTGCTGTTCTGAAGCTACCAAAACCCAGAGTCAATCCATGATCACACCTGACTCTCAAAGGGAAATGGTCAGAGTCAAGATAGAAGAAGAAGAACAGCAGAAACAGCACGATGAGCAACTGTTGAAGATGGTTGACAAGGAATTTCCTCAGTCATCATCTATTCAAGCCATGAAAGGGCATGCTCAAAGGCTGTACACTCTCAGGCACACCTTTCAGTATCAGAAGGAGAGAGTGAGAGTATGGCCAGACCCCAGGGTGAGTTCTAGAATCCATAAAAGAACTATCCCACATAGATACAACGGCCAAGTACGAAAAACAATAGAATCTACCATCATGTTGGCCGTTGTAGTCTCACCTTGGGAAATCATTGATGAATTCAAGAAAGCTCACCAAGCAAAGAAGACACCTCAAGCCTTACTAGAAAACAAGATGATTAAGAAGGGGTTGTTATACAAAAAGCTTGAAGACATCCAAAGAATGAGCTCCAGTTACTCCTTGAAGGCAACCATCCTGATGAATTTGTATATAGGGAGGTAACTACGGTGGAGCTGAAAAATGGCAGGACTATGAAGTACTTATCAGAGTACTATGGTCCAGAGTTCTTCTTCGAAGGAGGAGCTGAAGAACTCTCTCAAGAGGAACAAATTGTTCTCCTTGAGGCCTATGTTCGTGAGTCATACAGACTCATTATGGGGAAGTGAATCTCATGAATGGGATAACAACTCTGTGTCCTGTTCCCCAAAACAGAGTTCCCATTCATACTCTGCCAAACAAATATTTGAGGTTCTTCCCAGGCCGGAGCTTACATGGGTCATCTTCTCTACTGATCAAGAAGGAAAAAGACCAACATTTTGCCATCAATAAGTTGGAGTATAAATAAGTTAGAGGTTTTGGCTGCATTGGTTCAGGGGGAGTTTGTTGGACCAAAAGAACCAATGAGCCAAGATCAGAAAATCTCTAAGTCCCACACGGTATCACAACAACTGCTGAAAGCCTCATCAGTAGTTTGACAAGTGCTGAAGACTTCAACAGCTGAAGATCAAGTGCTGAAGACCTTAACAGCTGAAGAACCAAAGTGCTGAAGTACAACAGCTGAAGAACACAAGTGCTGAAGCTGAAAGACCAAAGTACTGAAGAACAACAGCTGAAGAGTTCACAAGTGCTGAAGATCAACGACTGATGTACAAAGTCTGAAGACAAAGACTGAAGACATCAGCTGATGATAACTACTGAAGTCATCAGCTGATAAAACACCTGAAGGTCAAAGTCTGAAGATCAAGTACTGAAGCCTCAGTAGTTTGTCACAACTGCTGAAGAGTACTTCTTCAGTAGTTGTGATATCAGTAGTTTTATTTTCTTTGTTTCAGTAGTTTTGTAAAACGACTGAAGAGCTTGTTCTTCAGTCGTTGTAGTTTCAGTAGTTTTATATTTTGTACTTAACTTGCTGATATGTTCTCAGTAGTTGAGAACATTTCAATAGTTTGTTAAGATTTAGTTATTTCTGTATTGGATCTGCCAGTTGTCACTTTCCGTGATAACAGCAGTGACTGTTGCACTCTATATAAGGAGTGACAACCTATTGTAATCATGGAGTGAAATGAGCAATTGAATGGAATGATTGATTGATTCGATTAGAAATATTCTACATCTATAAACATTCCTAGAAATCAGAAATTCATATTCTCTCCCTATAACCGTATGCGATCTTAACGCTTACAAGTATCGATTGCTTGCTACAATTTGACTAATTCGTGTTAGTATTCCGCTGCTTTACATTCTGATACATCAAACTTGTGATCTCTGATCCTGTCAGGCTCCCTGATCCTGTGCCTTCTTGGAGCGTCTTTCTTTAGTGTGTGTGGCATCTGATGCAGCCGCATCATCTCCTTCCTCATAATCTCTTCCCTCTTCCTCTCCAGCTCCATCATCACCTCCTTCTTCTGTCTCATCGTCATCATCATCCTCATCATCATCAACATTATCTCCCTCTCTGATCTTGAGAGGCTCATCTTTAGTGCCTTTAAGCCTAAGCATGATGGTCGTTTGTAGTCTCCAACTCCCCAATCCTTTTAGCTGATTGGTCATTTGCTTCTTGAGTTGGTTATCTGCTAAGCTCGCTGAGATATCTGCTGAGCTTGGGTAGCATTGAGCTCCGCAAGCTGGCGTAGTTGTGCAGCTCTCTCTTCATCAGCTGTCAACAGCTTCAGCACCATTCGGTTGAGTGCTGACAGCTGTTCCTCTACCCCAATGGGGGGCAGAGATGATCCTGTAGTAAATGATGGGTGGGATGACGGTCTGGCTTGGTGGCTGGTGGTGGTAGTGGTGGCAGTGGTGAATATGGGTGGTGGTATATGAGTGGGTGGAATGGTAGTGGTGGTGGTGGGTGAGGTAGTGGTAGGTGGAGGTGTGGTAGTAGTGGTGGTGGGTGGTGTAGTAGTAGTGGTGGTGGGTGAGGTAGTGGTGGTGTTGGTAGCTGTGGTGGCAGTAGGGGATGAGGCAGTGATCAACATGTACCTCCGTCTCTTGGGCTTCATCCTGTGGGGCTGAGCCATCCTCTTTTTCCTCGAACCCCTTGAGGAGGATGCTCCCCCTGGGATGCTAGGCCGAGCTGGGGTGTAGGTAGGATCAGTCATAGTCTCCCTAGAGTCGCCCGGGCGTCCACCAACCGCCTGAATCCCTCGTTCGATGGCAACGACCTTGCTCCTCACCGTACGAGTCAACGACTCCTCATCCTCCTCCTCTTCCTCATTAGGACAGAAATCCTGATAGAATCCAGCTGTATCAGCTTCTCCATGAGTGGGTGGTGGAGGTGTAACATCTGTAGTGGTGGCCCTAGATGGAGTGGGGCTAGTGTCTCTACCATCACCACTGTCATCATCATCAGATGCATCAGCAGGGAGCAATATCTTCTCAGTGTCAAATTCGCTGTCATCGTGGCGTTACTTCCTTTGTGCTGGCGCCATGTAGTCTTCACGGGCCAGATGCCTAAACAGCCGCCTGACAGGGGGTTTCACCTGCTTCCCCCTATACACCTTAATCCTGCCCAAGGTGGTATCGTCCATCACCTCGAGCACCATAGAATCCTCCTTCTCCTTTGGCAGCGAAGGAAGCTTTTGGTCAATAATCATTTGCATAAAGCGAGGGTACATGCAAAAGCCCTCCTTGCCCTTCGCCTCGATATTCTCCACTAGGTAAGTGAAGATCATCCTAGAGAAGCTGAATGGATGGTTCAGCATCAACACCACATAGGCGTTTTGAATCTTATCAGATAGCTCATCGAAGCCTCCCTTCCTTGAGGCAATGCACTTAAGCAGCACATGGGCCAAGTACTTAAATTGGGGGCACATGTTGCTCTTGTTGAGCACACCTGCGTTGATATCCCCCGAGTACTTGGCCCACAAAAAATAGCCTCGTACAGTCAGCGGGTGGTTTAGTCGTGCAATTGGGCTCATACGTATGGTCCAATCGTACAGCTGGTCCATACTCATGGTCCAGTCATGCGAATGGGCTCATACGTATGGTCCAATCGTACGACTGGTCTATACTCATGGTCTGGTGTTGCGAATGGGCTCATACTTATGATTTTGACTTTATAACTTTTGACACTTGACCCTTTTAACTATTGATAAAACATTTCGAGCATTCGATCATCACAGACATGACCATTTTAACTTAGAGAACTTTTGATCACCTCAGATGTGATCCTTTTAACATTTGAAAACCCATTTGGTCACCTCAGACATGACCTTTTTTAGTGATTGAATCCCAGACAGAATTCCGATGCATAGTTCGACTTTTAACAACTAAACTAACAAAAAATAAACAATGAAACAACTAGAACTAAAAGACAAAACTAAAACATATTTTTGTAATTTTGTGTGAGGTGGAAATCCTAAGATAGATATCTGTGAACAAACAGCTTCAAGTTATTTTGACCATAACTGGAACGATTCATTATGGAATCATACAGGTAAATCAAATCATTGAGGACATGTTATCAAAACCTTTTGATGCTAGATTCTTGTTTTCATCGAGGTCATTAGCAAGTTTAAGAAATCGTACTAGTTCCACAAGATGCAGACAATGGTTTTGACTTTCAAGAGTTGCAGCCATGATGATTGTCAGTGTACTTGTCCTCTTAAATCCATACACAGACTTTTGACACAGATTGGTGATGATTTAAGGTTTAATTATTTCAACAAGCATTTGTGGATCCCACGCTTATATGGTAATCAACGTTCCTCAGGAGATTTTTGAGCGGTCTACGGGTAGTATTCTATTCTAGAGCTTTCAAAGAGATGCTAAGCCTCAGGTCAGTGCCACCGCACAGAAGAGAGGCGCAAACAACAATGAATTCTAGAATATTTAGGTTATGCTTATCCTCAGGTCAGTGACACCACACAGCAGAGAGGCACGCCACCTATCTTCTTGTTTGAGAAAGTGTATTCTTTGTGCATAGATCGCACCAACAACATAGGTTATTAGTTGATTGCTTCTTGCATTTTTCATGTGCTTTGCTCATTTTATGGTCATCCGCACACATTTGTGGCATTTATTTTGCTCGTCACCCCTTATTGAAACTTTGTTGATTGTGTTAACCAGGGATAAGATGATAACCCACAGCTTGTTGAACAACTTAGTTTGAACTTGAAATCACCAACGAGGTCTACTTATCTATTGTGTTGAATCTACCGACACATCATATAATGGTCTAGCAACCTCTAGGTCTACTTTCTCCGTGTTACCTTAATAGTAGCTAGTTTTACTATCATTTTTCCTTTTATTGTTGCTTAGACTTCTCAAACTTATACTTTGAATTTTGCATTTTAAACAATTTCTTCTTTTAAAATCCCAAACTATTTGTTCCTGTGTATTATCATTTTCCATAGTCAATGAATCCGTATCACAGATACGATCTCATTTCTCTTAGCTAGACTGTCCTCCTCCCTCGTTTTTTTATATGTACTGAAAATAAAACTCCTACATTTAATACTAACTCAACCTATTCTCCCCATAAAATTCTAAAACCGAACACGTGTTTTTGCGTTTAGAATTTTAATAGGCAAAGAAATAAAATAAAGTAAAGAAAATAAAATTTAAAGTAAAATGAAATCTACTTGTCAAACTAAGTACTGTCATCGTCGGAAAGCACGTCATTTTTCTTTTTAACGCCATTGACCTCTAACGGATATAGAAAACATGGTTTATCAAAGACTTTTGTGTAGAGATCAGCGCAATGAAAATCCGTATTTATTTTAACAACATCGATCAAATGCTTTTCAAAACAATAATGTATAAAGTGATATTTAATTCCGATGTGTTTGGTTTTAGGATGTTGGACCGGATTTTTAGTTACGGCTATAGTAGCAGAGTTATCAACATAAATAGGAGTTTTAGAGAATTGAAAACGTAATCCCACATTTGCTGTTGAATCCAATGATCTGTGAATAGCAACTTGCAGCAGCAATATATTCAACTTCATAGGTTGACAAAGCAACCAATGTCTGCTTCTTACACTGCAAGGTGACTAATCTTCTCCCAAAGAATTGACATCCCGCTGATGTTGACTTGTAGTCCATTTTGCAACCGCCGTAATCCGAGTCACTATACGATGTAAGCTCGAAATCATCATCATGAGGATACCACAACCCGAGTGTTGGGGTACACTTCAGATAACGAAATATCCTTTTAACGCTGATGAGATGGTTGACCTTCGGTTTCGCCTAATATTTGGAGCATAGACACGTTGCGTACATGATATCCGGTCGTGAGGCAGTGAGGTACAAGAGAGATCCGATCATTCCTCGGTACATGGTGGCATCAACCAGATCACCACTTTCGTCGGGTGCCACATCGTGGTTTGTAGCAAGTGGAGTCCTAGCTGCCGAAACATTCTCCATATCGAACCTACTGAGAATATCGCCTACATACTTGGTTTGATGTAGGAAAATTCCCTTAGGTGTCTGATCCACCTGTAACTGGAGAAAGAACTTCATTTCTCCCATGGCACTCATCTCAAATTCGGCCTTCATTACTGCTTCAAATTCTTTACACAATTCTTCGTTTTTGGATCTGAAGATTATGTCATCAACATAGATCTGTACAAGCAGTAAGTCACCATCCTTTTCTTTGATAAACAATGTACAATCAATCACTCCTCTTCGAAACCCGTGTTTCATAAGATGAGTCGAGAGCTTCTCATACCATGCTCTAGGGGCTTGATGAATCCCGTATAAAGCCTTGTCTAGCTTGTAAACTCTGTCCCGATGATACAGATCCTCAAATCCCTCATGTTGACTAACATACACTGTCTCTTGGATTTCACCATGAAGGAATGCACTCTTCACATCAAGCTGATATACTTTAATCTTCATATATGATGCATAGGCTAGGAAGATACGAATGGCTTCCATTGTTGCCACAAGTGCAAACACATCGTTGTAATCAATCCCATCGACTTGTCGAAATCCTTGAACTACTAGTCGAGCCTTGTTTTTGATAATGACCCCTTGGTCATCCTTCTTGCATTTTAAAACCCATTTAGTGCCAATGACCTTAGTACCTTTAGGTCTATCCACCAGAGTCCGCACTCCTAACTTCTTGAATTGAAGAAGTTCTTCTTGCATGGAACTCACCCAAGCCTAAACATTTAAGGTGTCACTTACATATTTTGGCTTAAATTGAGACAGAAAACATTGATAAGCATCGTTGTTAAGGTAGCCTTTTTCCATGACTGAGGCATAATCAGCTGAATATTGTTGATTTCTTGTCTGTACTCTTGGTTGTACATCCCCTATGACATTGTCCAGAGGATGATAAACATTTAGTCGAGATCTAGGAGTGGTGGGTACAACTACCTTATTGTCCAGATTGTGAACCACATGTTCATTATCTGAGGTGGTGGGAGTATGGGGTTCCGAAGTGTCAGAGGCATCAACATCTGATGCGTGTGTACTTGTAGTAGTAGGAACCTGTTCCTCCTTATCCACCTGAATGTTTTCTACTTCTTCGTCATCAGAAGAGGAGTCACTTACGTCTAGTGCTCCCCCTGAGTTACTAGAAGACTGACCTTGTGAATCGGATGTTGTCAAGTCTAGGGGCGGTGTGTTTAAGAAATTATACATCATCTTTGTCGATAGCTCAGCATCAGAAGGAGTGAGAGTAATGTTGAAGGACTTGTAGAATCCATCATAATCGAAAAAGAAAGCGGGCCCTTTTCCTACAGGGGGTGGTGAATCTCTGAACGTCAACGTTGCCCCACACTTCTACTTGACCCGTTGAGTTTTTGTAAACCCTTTTTTCGGTATGTTGTATCCTAGAAAGATACCTTCTTTAGCCTTTTCACTAAACTTTCCTGACTGATGTTTCTTTAGCTGTGTACATGGTACGCGAAACGGTTCAAGATAATCCAGATTAGGTTTACGTTGTTGGAGCAACTCGTAGCACGTTTTACCATGTCGTTTAACCACCAAGACTCGATTCAGAGTGTAACATGCATTTGCTACTGCCTCGTTCCAGAATTGGATAGGCAGTTTCGAGTCTGCTAGCATCGTCCTGGCTGTCTCTATCAAGCTTCTGTTCTTCCGTTCAGCAACTCCATTCATCTGTGGAGTGTAGGCAGATGTGAATTGATGTATAATTCCCCTTTCTTTGCAGAATGCCTCCATCCACTGATTCTTGAATTCTGTACTGTTGTCTGAGCAAATCTGACATACTTTTAACTTGTATAGAGATTCCAATGTGTTCATAAGCTATTTGAATGAATAAAATGTTTCTGATTTGGATTTCAGAAATTACCCAACAGAATTTGGAATAGTCATCGGTGACTACATAACAATATAGATCTCCAGCAATGCTCTTGGTGCTCACAGGACCAAACAGATCCATATGTAGAAGTTCGAGAGGCAATTTAATAGAGTTGACGTTCTTTGCCTTGTGAGACTTCTTGGCCTGTTTTCTTTTCTTACAGGCCACATAGAAATCCAGAAGTTGAAAGTTTTTGACATTAACTCCATTTACTAAATCATTCTGAATGAGATGATTCATCTTCCTTGGATTCATATGTCCCATTCTCCTATGCCAGGAGATAGATTCCTTCTCAGTTGCCTTTGACAAGAAGCATTGGACTTGATGATCGTTATGGAGACCTTTGACACATCCATGATGTATAAGTCATTATACCTTGAAGCTGACATTAATATCTGGTCCTGAGGAATGATGTACTCTTTTTTCAACACGTAGCACTTCTTGTTATAAAAAACAACCTTGAAACCTTTGTCACAAATCTGGGATACGGAAAGTAAGTTATTTTGTAGTTGTTGAACATAGTTGACCTTGTCAAACTTAACTTTTTGATTTCCCATTTCTCCCTATGCAGTGATGTAACCTCCTTTATTTCCAGCAAAAGAAACATGTCCTCCTTTAATCTGTTTGATGTTTGAGAGGAGTGACAGGTTCCCGGTCATGTGCCTGGATGCTCCACTATCCAGGATCCAAATGTTTGTGATAGCACTATAACGAACACCCTGCACATTCAATGAAATGATTAGTGAAGGTTTGGCACCCAAGCCTTAACTGGCTTGGGTAACCCAGAGGAATCACACATCATAAATTCAACCCACTGCCATTTGAGGGCGAGGGCATATCATTCTTCTTAGTGCTCTCAGTATCAGACATTGGATTTGACTTTTCTTTCCACAAATCAGTTTTGTACAAGGCCTGTTTGTGATAAACAGATGACTGGTTTATGGTTTGAACTTTAGTTTTGTTATTTCTTTTAGGTGGAGTACTAGAACTCCTTTTAGAAGAAATGTATTTAGTATCATGAAGTTTAACTTTCTTTCTTAGTGTCTGATACTAAGGACAATTAGAAGCAATGTGTCCTCTCTTTCCATAATTGTAGCATGATCGACTTTCAACATGTTGGGAAAGACGTCTCTGTGGGGAAGTGTGTGAGAAAGGTGTGACTTTGGGCTTGTTAGGTTTTGTCACTTTTTGTTAACATGTTTTATATTCTTTAACAAAATTAATTGTTTGACCCTTTTTAACATCTTTACCTTGTTGTTTATTTGGACTTAGACATGAAGCACGTGTTTGGTTAACTTGTTTGGTCTTTTTGGGTTCAGTATTAGACGTGGTTGAACCTGACTTTACCTTAACCTTCTCAAATTGCTCATCCAAATTAGCAATAGGAATTTTATCCTTAGATTTCAAAGTGTCATCCTTCAATTTAGTGATAGATTCCACAGTTTGACACGTGGAATCTGGATCACTAACTAGAGGAGAGGTCACCACATGATCCTTAATCGGATTGTTATTTACTCATAGACATTTAGTATTTAACAGGATCTCATGTGGTGATGGAACCACTTTGTAACCTAATCCCTCCTCATTATTTTGTTCTTTCACTAAGTTTTTAACTATGTCAGAAGAACTAGTCCAACTATGCAATTTTTGTTTTAATGAATTTACTTCGACTTCCAAAACTGCTTTTTCCTTTATAATTTCCTCAAAGGAGTTTAAATAAAACTTAATATCATTAGTTTGGTTAAAAGCCACAACTTTGGTCTCCCTTAGTTGTTTATTTAACAGTTCTATTTTCTCTTTATAACTGTGCTTATTTAGTTTTAAAATATAATTTGCTTCTGTGCACAGTTGCAAGTCCTTTACTAAGCTATTGTTGTGTACTAATAACCTAGCAAATTTCAAATCTATGCTTTCCTTAAATATATTACATTCATAACAAGCATGATTGTCAAACAGTTGGTCTTTAGTACTTACCTATGAAGATTCAGTTGAATCTACCATCGATGCAGAGGTTGACTCTTCAGCTACTAGAGATTCTGAACATCTCGTCTTGGTATCTTCTTCAATCAGGGGTTTGACCACTTTTGCAGTATCTTTAGTTTTTGACATTGCTAGTTCGACCGAGATATCCTCTTCACTTTCAGTATCATCATCCAACACCTCTACATTTGCAATGTTAGATTCTCCTAGAGGGACAAATTTGAAGGTCCAATCTTGTCCTTCGTCACCTTGAGCAGTCAAGGCCTTTGTCTCCATACTAGATGAGGTAGCTCCACCTGTTGGTTTGTCCTGACGGTTAAAAGTCGAGAATAGGTTGCCGTTACCTGTCTTCTTGGGCTTTACACACTCATGTTTAAAGTGCCCCTTCTCTCCGCAGTTGAAACAGGTAACTTTGGACTTATCAAAACCAAAAGTAGTGTCTTTAGTGGCTATCAAGTTCTGTCCCGTCTTGTTAACAAACTTTTTAGCTCTCCTCATAGCACTTGCCAACACCCACATTATGTCCATTCTTTCAAGCTCGTTCTCGTCAACCTGTTCATAATCTTCATCTGCTAGATGGCAGTTACCAATCTTTCCTGCAGGCAAACCGTCATATGAGTGAACAACAGTTGCCAATAGATCCATATGTTCTTTAGCCACCTCCACAGTGATATTCCTGAGGTTGTCGGTCTTTAACTTGGTAGCATTAGCCTCAGGTGCAATATAATGTGTACTTGATGTTCCAGACGTGTCAGACCCTAAAGCTATGGTTGGTAAAGGAGCAGTTGAACTTGAAACAAATGCAGTCTGAAGGGGTGCTCCTGAACTGGTTGTTATGGAAGAGGCGTTGTAGAGTGAAGTATTTTGGTCATGTGTTCCTTTCTGTGACTTGTATTTCATCCTAAGTTCCTCCTTTCTTAATTTCATGATAAAATCGTTATGTCTAATTTTCTCAATATATTTTTTTGTGTTAAATTAGATACAAACGAATCCCACTTCTCTGGTAAGCCATCCGCCAAGCTGGATACCTTGTATTCCATCGATATTGTAACTCCATGAATATGCAGCTCACTCATGAGATGATAGAACCTGTCGATTACATCATCCAGACTTTCTTTACCCATTAAAGAGAGGTTGTCAAACTCTTTCTTTGAAGCTTTTGCCTTAGCGCCTTTAATGAAGCATTTCCGTCATAGCGTTTTTCCAAGGCGATCCAAAGTTTCTTTGCCTGTTAATTCTCAGAAAATTGATGGAAGATATCCTTAGGAATAGACTGAGTTAACAGGACATAGGCCTTCTTCTCTGCATTATATTTTGTCTTCTGGCTGTCAGTCATCCCTCCCAATGTCAATTTTACCCCATCTGCACCAACCGGCATGTCATATCCTATTTTAATGGATTCCCAAAGGTTAGGATCAACTCCATTTAGGTAGATCTTGAAACATTGCTTCCATTTTGGGTAATCATCCAACGTTATAAGCTTAGGTGGTTTATTATGATTCCCAGTCTCATTCTCCAGAAGCAAGATGTTCTGGATCCGTATGTCTCTACCTGCAGTGAACTTGGAGTATTGTTCTTCATCTTGTTAACTTTAAAATTTTGAAATCAAAGACTTCACTTGTGCGAATGGACCACTCGTGCGATTTAACTTATGCGAATGAGTCAATTGTGCGAATGATGTGTGCGAATGAATTCAATCATGCGATTGGATTCAATCGTGCGTAAGGAGAGTGCAGTTGGAGTCTATGCGAATGAAGCTGGTCAGTCGTATGAATGAACAAAGGGACTGCGTTCAATCGTGCGTATGGGAGAAGCGAATGGATTTAGTCGTGTGATTGAGTCAATCGTGTGACTGAAGGCTGCTGTTTTTGCAAAAGCGAAGGTTTTGAACACTTTGACGCAAAAACACGAATTTCTCACGAACCCTAATTGCCGTATGTCAAAAAATGTTAACTTTTTGACCTGGAGACGTCAAAAAACACTGTTTGACACAAAAAGATTGAGTTTTTGAGTCACACGCAAATCAAGAGCCAAAGCTCTGATACCACTTGTTAGGACCGATTAGGTATGGAGTACTAACTAATTTACGTGTTTACCAAACCAAATAATGTGGAATCCTATTTGATTGGTGATCCAATCGGTGAGAACACGAGTATAATCGATCCAAGAATGAATCAAAATGTTAAGAATGATTGTAAGATGATTTAATGCGATCTATGAACTTGGAACATGTTTTCTCTTGGGTCTCTGGACGGCTACGGTACGATTGTGTGCGTAGGGATTCGAATTGTTACGTTTTTCCATGAATTAAGTGGTATTTATAGGTTAGGGTTTTCCATTCGTGCGACTGAAGCATGCGGTTGATCCATTCACACGACTGAATATCCAGTCATGCGAGTGAGTCAATCTCATGTCACAATCGTGCGACTGATCCAATCTCCTGGTTCAGTCGTGCGACTGGTTCATTAGCATAAAGTATTCATGTGTATGGTCCATTAGCATGGTCCATTCGCATGAGAATTTCACATGATTAAGTTTAAACACGTTTCTCAATCATTATTGACTATGAACTATGTAAACAACCACAAACCTATATAGTTAATTCAATATTTGTTATCACAGAATAAACAATGAAATATTAAACATTATAAACATCACCAACACATTACATTTCATTCATAGCCATTCAATTACATATACGTAAGACATGAAAGACATTTTACATTTGAGCTCCTAAACTAGGCACACATGTATCTACACTGATTAAAGGTGAATAGTGGATTAAAGTATGGTAAACTACATGTGCGTGGGAAAGCACCATGAAATATATCAGTGATGGCAACGGGTGTCTGTCAGACCATACTTTTGTACATTGGTTCATAGCTGGTTCTTCTGAAGCTAAATGGCTTCGGAAGAATAAGTTCTTTCAAAGCTTAAATGGCTTCGGAAGAATAAGTTCTTCCCAGGCCATTTATACTTTGAAAAGAACAACTTTTTCTAAATACTTCTGCAGGTATACGACTTTATTATTCGGAAGACTTTGCCTTGGTTCTTCTAAGTGTTTATACATTGAAAGATGAACTACTTAGTCTCGGAAGACTGAATTCTACCTATGAAAGTTCTTCATTCTGGAGCTTTGGAATATCTTCAACTTGTCTTCGGGAGAGCGGCTTTGTCTTTGGAAGACTTCTTTAGTTGTACTGCAAAATCTTCTAAATGTTGTTCTGGTTGCACCAGCCACATATGATCCAACAACTCCCCCTAGGCTAATACTACCAAAACTTCACTCTCTTCTACTATTCAAAGCTTGCCGACCGAGACTATTGTTTCGCTTAAAACTAGGGGCTATATATAGGAGTATGCGAAATTAACCTTTCATTTTGGCATAATCACACATTTAGACTCTTTAGTGCCCCAATTTCAACTCCTTGGTTGAAATCTTAATTTTATGTTTTCCTAATTCAATTGGATGATATTTTGTTCTTAGGTGTGTATTACGAACCGGTTTCTTAACATTGATTGTGTTTTTAACCATGTTTATTACCTTTTAATCACGATGGTTCGGTGGGTTTCGTTAATTCATTTAGCGAAACTATGTAAGCCTTCAATGAAATTGAACGAAAGTTCCCTGATTTCCAGCGAAGAGGTCTAGTTATGCTGCATGTGCGAATTTGATAGTTTCACTTGGTCGGATTCAACGAAATTATAGATTCGCTTGGGTCCTTGTTCATGTCACCTTATCTTATCGAAACAATACTTTCTCCTTGCTAAAACTATAGTTTCAGCCAAACGAAACTATGATTGATTTATTTTTAATTAATTACTTATTTACCATTATTTCATATTTTTCTAATTTTCTTATGTTTGACTTTCATTTAGATGGCAAATCTCAAGTTTATGAGAGGAATAATATAACAACTATTCTAGATGATGGTAATCCAAAAGCCACATGATTTAGAGATTGTATCAGATGGCTAAGGAATTCACCTATATCTTATGCCATTTCTCATATGTCAACGATTTATGATCTCCACATTAGAGATTTTTGGAGGATAGCAGAATGTGACCTTGGGTCAAACCCTCATCGGATAGTTGCAAGAGTTCTAAAGCATGATATTGCCTTTATTGTTGAGATCATTGAAAGGGTACTGAGGCTGGAGAATGATTTTGGAGAAGAGGTTGTGTTGTCCGAGGCACATGTGCTGGAAGCGTTTAGAAGCATCGGATATGAGGGACCTCCATTTGGTACCCTAAAAGAGATCTAGAAAATCTTTCCTGTTCAAAGAATGGAGATATATTGCTCATGTGTTCATCATATGCTTAGACCATAGAAAGAGAGATCCTAATGGGTTGAACTTGGATTGGGCAAGAGCTATGATTGTTTTAGCATAGGCCAAAAGATAAACATTGCCAAATGTTTGATTCTTCAACTGGATAGGAATGCCGGCACAACACTACTTTCCAGATCAGAACTTCCAACCACTTGGAATCCAATTGAGAATGAATACACCCTTTTTCTTTCGGCCTACTTTCAACTTTGACACAACCACTTTCTTGATAGTTTTTCTCGCTGCCTTAATTTTATTCTTTCTTTCTTTAGTGGTAAGGAATTGGTCATCAGTGGTGTGGATGAGGTTTTCTACCTTATCCTTCCTTGTGGTTGTCACCATTGTTGCTTAATTCTTCTATTCATTGGGTAGTGGGTTAGTAGTTAGAACCTCTTGCTCATCAGTATTGTATCTTGGCTATCTAACAGACACATAAGAGTGTGGTGGAGCAATTTCATTGATTCCCAACCCATTTTTGTTTTGATAACACACCTTTGAGTGGGAGGATGATGCAATGATAGTGTTGAAGTTATGCTCTTCATTAGCATTCTTCTTTGCTTTAGCCTAAGATATATCTAGCTGGGCTTGAATCTTAGTTAACATGGAGATTAAATCTTTTATTTGAGCCCTGTAATTTGAATGTTCATTTTTTATAGACGATATAGTTTTCTGTAACTCTTCATTTTTGAGTTTGTAGTTTGATTATGCTCTCTTAAAATCATATTTTAATATGTTCAAGGACTCGATATCAGATTTAATTTCAATGTTATTTTCTTGATACTTTAACCATAGTAATATAGGCTAGAGTACAAAGATGTTCATATACCTTACTATCTTTAGTTCTAGCCATGTGAGCTTGAGCAGGAGTGACATCTTGCACCATGAAGCTCCAATCAACTTCTCGAGCAATTACTGCAGTTTGTAGTTTAGTAGGTTTGGCTGCAACTTATGGGGTAATAGGATGTTGGGAGGTTTGAGTTGCTCCAGGATTAGATTTTGGAGCCTTACATTCCTTTGCAAAATGACCAAGTTGATTGTAGTTGTAATACTTGGCCTTTGACTTGTCAAACCCAAATTTGTTGTTGGTTGGGTTCTAAGGGAATTGCCTTCTAGTTCTCTTGAAGACTTCTTTGCTCTAAATGTTAGGAGAGCCATTTGCTAGACAATGTTCATATACTCCACATCATTTGGGCTAAAACACTCGAGATCATCAAAACATAAATTAAAATCTCTAGAGAGCTCAATTCCTAAAACAAAAGGACAACTATCTTGGAAAGGATTTGTTGAGCCTGTTGAGACTTGGGTGTCTTAAGGAATGTGATATAGGGTCCAGAAGAGGATGATGACTGTTCGGGGTAGTTCATGTACAAATAGGACTAAGGAGTTCTTGAACCTTCAGCAGCATGTATGCATTGCTGACATGAAGGTTTTAGTTTCTGTTAATATTATGGCCTTTCTGAGTTTCCATCTCCATACAGTATCCACCAACGATTCCATTTAGTTCAATCATGGTGAGAGTGTTAAGATTGTAGATCTCTTGATTGAAACACAGTAAAAAGTCCATTCATGAGAAAGTGCACTCATGAATTTTCTTACTATGTCTCTTTTCTCAAGAGTCACCCCTTAGACTAAAGAGAGGTGATCAAGTCCATGTACCTGAAGTATTGTTGACTTAGGGTCTCACCAGCAATGTGTGTGAAGTTTTCAAATTGCTGCTTTAGTACATCTTCTTGGACTGTTTGAAATCAGTAGAACCAAAGTACATCAACATCAAATCATCAAATAGGTCTTTGGCAGTCTCACAATGCTTAAAGCCCACCATTATGGACTTTGGTATGGCTGTAAGCAGCACAGTCATCGCTTTACAGTCGATGTCCATCTTCTTGAAGTCTTCATCATAGTAATCTTCAGTAGTCTTCTCTGTCATGGCACCATTACCAGCTGGGGATTCCACCTTGGGATTGTAAGGACCATGAGTTACTGATCTCCATATCCGGTTGTCTTCATACTTGATAAATCCTTCAATATGTTTGCACCATGCTTTAAAATTATAAAGAGTGATATTTAGAGCCTTGGTCATGGTTCCCATCTCAAATTCAGAAGATTTTTAGTTAAGAGCCACTTGAGTAAAATGAGTAAGTATGATGAAACAAGGGTGATGTAGGACGAGTAGATCTCACAATCAAGAGTCTAAAAAGCTATAATACCAATTGCAGGATCAGTGTTTGTCTCTCAACAACAGTTAATCTCTCAAACTCGCTTGATCTCACTCAATTGATGAAATATAATCTCTAACTAAGTTGATAATAATATAATAAGTAAATGAACACAAGAATGGTTTTTCAAGATACTTGTATACTTTATTAAAACTTCCAAGAGTTAATTGCTTTTGAAAGAAAATTGTTCTTGAAAACATACAAGTACTTAAGAATAAAGTTAAGCTTCGGAAGATATTTTGGAAATTTCTTCCGAAGGTAAATTTTCTTAAGTAGTTTTTTTGTTTTTAAGACTGAAATTTCTTTCGAAGGTAAATGCATGTCTTCCGAAGAATAAAAGATCAAAAATTTTCAAAAAATCTAAGGAATGTCTTCATAAAAGAATTTTGCTTCCAGAGTAAACAAGGGCTTATGAAAGTGATAAAAATAGACAACTTAGAACACACATAATTTAGAAATAATATGATTAAGATTTAAGAAAAGCTACTCAAAGTTAATCATCCCAATAGCTGATAAAAGATACTTAACGCTTTGCTCATCAAAAGTCTTGGTGAACAGATCAGCATATTGTTCATTTGTGTTAACTTTGACTAGTTTGATTAATCCCTTTTCAAAGTTATCTCTAATCAAATGTATCAGATATTGATGTGTTTTGTCCTTGAGTGCTGCATAAGATTCTCTGTAATAGAGATAGCACTATTGTTGACTTTGTGGATAGGAGTCTATTTCAAGTTGAAATCATAATCCAACATCTGATTCCGAATCCAAAGCACTTGAGTACAACAGCTTGCAACATCAATGTATTCATCTTTAGCAGTTGATGCAGAGAAACATGGTTGCTTCTTATATTGCCATGAGACTATCCCTCCACAAGGAACTGATATCCCCATGATGTTGACTTTGTAGTCATATTGCAACCCCCATAGTCACTATCTATATATGCATACAGATTGAATTCAGAATTCTTTAGATACCAAAGGCCAAGAGTTAAGGCACCTTTAATATATCTTAAAATTATCTTGATAATGACTAGGTGTGACATCTTGGGATTGGCTTGATATCTTGCACAAATACATGTGGCAAACATGATATCAGGCCTGCTAGCTGTGAGGTACGTAAGAGACCCAATTATATCCATGTAGAGATGCTTATCCACACACTCCCCCTCAAGATCAGATTTCGGGGAATGGTTTCTCGCAATGGGTGTCTTAGCAACCATACAGTCAGTCTTGTTGTATCTTTTAATTATGTCCTATACATACTTTGATTGACTTATGAAGATGGCACTATTGACTTGCTTCACTTGAATTCCTAGAAAGAAGTTGAGTTCCCCCATGGCACTCATTTCAAATCTATCCTTCATCAGATTCTCATAGTCTTTGTAGAGCTTTGGATTAGTTGATCAGAAGATAATGTCATCAACATACACTTGAACTAGCATTAAGTTATTCCCTGTTCCTTTGATGAAGAGAGTTCCATCTATAGTACCCCTTTTGTAGCCATGCTAACAGAGATACTAAGATAATGTGTCATACCACTTCCTTGGAGTTTGGTGCAACTCATAAAGAGCTTTATCAAACTTGCAGACATAATCATGATGATCAGGATCTACAAACCCAGGTTGTTGTTTGACATACACCTCTTCATCAATCACCCTATAATGAAAAGCACACTTGACATCAAGTTGGTAGACCTAAATCCTTGGATGCAACAAAAGCTAAGATTATTCTAACAGCTTCAAGTCTTGCAACAGGAGCAAAGACATGTGTGTAGTCAATTCCTTCTTCTTGTATGTATCCTTGAACTACTAGTCTAGCATTGTTTTTGATGACAAGTCCTCTATCATCCTTCTTATTCCTAAATACCTATTTGGTTCCTACAGTAGTCTTCCCTTGAGGAAGAGGACATAGGTTCCAAATTTTCTGCTTTTTGAATTGAAGTAGCTCATCTTGCATAGCTTCAACCCAACTTCCATCCTTTAAAGCCTCATTAATTTTCTTAGGCTCTATCTGAGATATGGAACAAAAGTGAAGACAAACATTTGCATCATAGGTTTGTCCCTTTGTTTTTACCCTTGAATCAACATCTCCAATGATGTTTGTAGTAGGATGAGACTTGTGGATCCTTAGCTGAGGAATTACAGCAAGTTGCTCGTAGAGATTTAAATTAGAAAAAAATAGATATGGCATTGAAGTTTCCCCCACCACATTGGCACACTTATCAAGAGAGACTTGAGCCAATGAGTGTGTGACATCATTGATGTTGTCATCAATGGAGGAATTCTTGATCACTGTCACCACCACCATTCTCTCATACATTTGAAGCTCCTTCATCTGAGTTTTATGCCTCCAAGCTCGAATTTGAAGGCTCCCCAAAGGTATCAGCTGAATTTGTGATTGTTGTGTTAATAGGTACTCTATTTGGAGGATTAGTTACAACTGGAGCTAAAGTTTTGCACCTCGATGGTCTTCTCAACTCAAATATTGGATCAGGATCACCTGTTGGTAATATATATGTAGATCTTGAAACATGCTCACAAGATTTGTTAAAAAACTTTATAACTAAATCAATATCAAATAGCCAATCAGGACCAGAACCTTTCATTCTGGCTTATTGAAAGTCAAACTAGCCGACTCCTCAACAGATTGTGTACTCTATAAGCCTTGTTTTGGGAAGAGTATCCAATAAACTATCCATTATCTAATTTCTCATCAAACTTGGCAATTTGATCTTTGGTTTTCAAGATGATGCAAGGACATCCAAATGACTTGAGAAAACCAATGAAAGATTTCCTCTAGTGCCAAAGTTCATAAGGAGTCTTACCATGTGTCTTAACTACTAACACTCTGTTTTGCACATATGAAGCAGTGTTAACTACCTCTGCCCAGAAGGTGATGGGCAGTTTACAGTCGAACAACATAGTTCTTGCAGCTTTGATGAGTGTCCTATTTATCCTCTCAATAAAACCATTTTACTGACGAGTCCTTAGAGCTTTATATTGTCTTGTAATACCCTTTTCATCACAAATGTATCAAGGATTTGGTTCTAAAATCCAGTTCCCTGATCACATCTTATGGTTTTGACCTTGTGATCACATTGATTCTCAATCTTTAAGATGATTTTTTTTAGAATCTCAAGAGTCTCATCCTTAGTTCTAAGAAAGAAAACCCAAGTTACAGGACTGTTTGAGAGGGTTGGTCACTTCCAACACAACAACACAATAAGGAGAGTTTGCAAGAACACTTAACAATGAAATGGGGAACTAGAAAAACAGTTACAATGAAACTAAGAAACACAAGTAATTAAAAGACAGAACAAAAACAAATAACACAAGTGTTTGGTTTTTCATGAATTCTATATATTACTCTCTAGTTCCTTACAAGTGTTACAAAGCATACATTAAGATACAAGGGACCAGATATACTTTATACTACATCCTACAGCCGGCCATGCTTTGAAGGCCAGCTGGATACATGATCTAGACAACAAAATCAATGTACAGTCAAAAGGCAGATTGCCTTTTGACTAGTGACTATGACATGCCATAGCTTACATCCTAATATATTACAAAAAGGATAAAAGTACATAAAGTAGAATGAAACAGACTCAAGACTTCGGTGTACAGTTTACCAAAAGCATGGACCTTTCACCAACTTGTGAAAGTTGGTGAGTCAAACAGAGTTGTAGCGGTAAGGTGATTCAACTTTATGGTAAAAGTACATCAGATAATGGCATGTACTCAAAAGTCTTTGGAAGAAATCTATCTTCAGGAGTTGGCTTCAGAAGACTGTCTTGAAGATTTGGAAGACTTTATGTTTGGCTCAGAAGATATTGGTCTTGGCTTCGAAAGATTTCACACTTAGAATGGTTTCTAAGGTAGAGTGTGAAACTTTTAAAGCATGCATGCCGGACAGACTGTTTGGATGTTTTTGGTTGCATTAGCCTTATATGAATCCTTACAAACTCCCCCTATGCTGATGCTACCAAAATGTGTCTTTTGATCCTTACAAACTTTCAAAACATTCATTAGCCTATTTAGATATTTATAGTTCCCATCATGATGATGGCCATCCATTTCTTCATGAGATGATCAAGATCATTCAGACTCTCATAATGTCTTATCATATCAAAGAGATCATACAAAGGTAGATTGAACATGTCCTTCCATGAGTAGACATCTTCAATACCTTGATCTCTGATAACATGCCATATCTCTGGATTAGTAGTGTAAGTCCATGATAAGATGAGTCTTCCTGATGCTAGAGGAGCTACTTGGATTGGAGTTGGTTGAGCTTCTTCTTGTTGCATATCATAAGGATGTCCTGATTTATCCTGAGGTTTGGAGATGAAGGCCTTTTTCTCTTCTTCTTTGACTTTGGTTTAGAAGCCATCTTTTTCTCCTCTTTGAATCTTTAACCGAGAAGACTGCCTGCAACACCTTGTTGATCATCTTTGTCATTCTCAGTTGGATCTTCCTCTCTCACAGGTTTAGATTGAGAGGGGACAAAACCCTGCTGTTGATCAAAAGATGAAGCTTGCTGAGTCTCAGCAGGAGGTCTAGGTTGTGTTGTTGCAAAGGGTTGAACCTTAACCTCCATTCTTGACGGACCTGACTTGGTGGGGAGTGTAAGTTAATGAGTTCTCCTCTTTTTATCTTCTACTTGATCACCCTAATGTGCATGGTGGATAGATACCTAGGGCCAAGTCTCCTTTCGGAGAATCCATACAGCTTCAAGAAGCTCATCATTCTCTGCCTGTCAGTAGACTTCTTTTGACTCTTCTAGATGATGGCTCTTGCCTTTGCACCTTCTTCCCTCATCTTCTTCTTTATTGCCTTTCTTTCTTTGAGTACTTTAAGTTCAAGCTACTTAAGATACTCAAACTACTCAAAGGACAAGAGAAGAAGTGCATCTGCCTAATATAGGCCTGTGGCACTCAGGTAGTTGATCATGTTGATCCTGTCAGTTTCTTTGTCTACCTGAGGTTCTTGTGGAGCCACAACCTCTTGTGTAAGGCTTTCTTAAACTACGAAGAAGGTAGGAACATGTTTGTAGAGCCTTTTAAATCTCCTTTCCTTTTAGATTTGAAGAAGCAATTTTGCATCCTCTACTTCTTTCCCCTCCTTTGACAATTCAATCTCAGCTAGTTCATTAATTCCTCTAAGGGGAGGGAGATGATATTATCAATATCATAGTTATTAGTCTGTAAGTAGGAAATCTTGACTGCCCTCAACTCATCATTTTAAGTGTTTGGTCTGGGAGTAACCCTGGTGGCAGCTTCCATGATGCTAGTAGACCCAACAGAGGAACTTTTTCCCCTTAGCTTTCTTTTCCTCCTTGTCAGGAGTCATTTTCCTTTTCCCTTTGTCACTCACAGACCTTTATGACTCAGGGTGGAGAGAGCTTTGGCCTTCAATGCTTAGAGTAGCATCCATGCTCTGGCCAGAGAGAGGTTGAGATGCATCTTCACCGACAAGTGTCTCATCAAGGGAATGGACTTTTAAAGTAGTTGTGTGTGTGACAGGGCTCTCAGGTTCTATCACTGGACCTTCAATAAAGATTTTCCCTTTGATGCTAATCTTAGGGTCTGCCTCAACATCCAATTGATCGATGACATTGCCTGATTGTCTCTATCTCCTTCTGAGGCTGAACTCTTCAGTAATAATCTCTTCAATCCTTTGAGCCAACTTATCAGCTTGTCTAGATTGGCTTGGATTGACAAATGGCATGTTGATAAGGTCAAGACCTTCAAAGTAGTTTAAAGTCTGAAAATTGAAGACTTCTTGTTGTCCTTGAACTCTTTGAAGAATAATGGCTCTTCTGTTAGCATCATACCTCCACCCTATGATTTAGTTGGAAGTTCCTTGAGG
Source organism: Flaveria trinervia (assembly GCA_025506515.1). Taxonomy (NCBI): domain Eukaryota; kingdom Viridiplantae; phylum Streptophyta; class Magnoliopsida; order Asterales; family Asteraceae; genus Flaveria; species Flaveria trinervia. Next base: position 48,837,125 of record CM046453.1, read on the forward strand.
TGGAGATGACACAACCCTTGGAATGCCTTCCTAAAAATGACTCTGAACGAAGGAGTCTATAAAGTCCACATCAATGTGAACTTGAGGAAGTTACTGAGTATGGATAATTGCAAGTGAAGATGGTGAGTCCTCAAAGTCCATGCTTTGTGAAGAACTCCTAGATTCTGTGACTGTAGTGACTTTCTCCCCCTTCTTGGTAGCATCACCCTGTTGCATATATGAGCTAGGAGTTAGATCAATCACATCCACATGTTCTTGTGTTCCTGGTTGAGCTCTACTTAAAGGTCTCCCAGCTAGTTTCTCCTTCAGATAAGAAAACTCAAGTTGCTGATCGTTCACCCTATTATGTAAGGTAGTCACTTGAGATTCCAAGTGATTGACCATAGAGACTAGATAGGTGCATGTTTTTGATAGGTTTTGCACCTTTAGTCTCAGATTCCCCTCTTCTTTATCAAAAGATTCATTGGGGGATGAGATAATTGGACCAAGTCCCCAGTCTCACCACCAACATGGTGTTCTTGGTTGCTAGTTTTCCTTTGCTCACTAATTACTTCAGAAGGAGTATCAATGGGCTGAGTTGCCATGGTTGAGGTCTAAAGTATGTAATCACTTGTAGATGTGAGAGCCTCTTCCATATGGACCTCCTGAATAGGTTTAGGGAGATCCACCTCGTTAGTGGGTAGATGATGTAGGCTAGACAAAGGAGAGGCAGGAACACTCATCTCTCTTTGAGTAGGGGAGGAGAAGAGAGACTCATGATACTTACTAAATCCCATGTCCTCATTATCATAGAAGTTAAAGCTAGGGATTGGCTGGTTTAGATTTGAAGGCTGGGGATGGTAACTCTCCCTTGAAGGTTGTTCACTAGAGTGTTGAGACTCTGAGTGAAGGCTTAAGATTGTTGGGCTAGTGAGCTCATCAAGCTGATCATAAGGAACCTTAACACTAATTCTTAAAGATATGGGAGTGGTTTTCTCCTTAGGGGAAGTGGGAGCTCCAGTGTCCACTTCCTCCTGTGTGGGTACTAGTATGGGGGCCTACACAAACTTAATAGCTTGTGCAGGGGTTCGTTTGGATTTTCTTTTGTAGATGAGGGTGATTTGTGGCTGTTTTGGTAGTTGAGAGGTAGAAGGTGTGGGTTCAACACAAGCTTTTGTTGCTAGGTTGTCACCTTGAGCAATGAGCTCTAACATTTTGGGCACAAGTGTTGTTTCTACCCCAAAGAAGCCAACAATTGACTTCAAGATTTTAAAGATGCCGAGCTTCATCTGTCCCAATTTAAGAACATTATTTGTTTCCCTTAACTGTGATCTCATCACAGTTAAGAATGTGTTGAACATATCTAGGAAACATATAATATTCTATGGAGTTTAAGTTAGCAAGCAGGTTTGTATACAAAATTGAGAGTACCTAAACTTGACCCCTTGAACCATCCTATGCACTATGTAAGAGAGATCCTCAGGAATCTAGTCCCAACCCCCATGCTTGTTGGACAAGCTGTGGATGACCACATGTAGTAAGTACTTCCACTGGTAGGAGACCTTCCTTTTCCTAAAGGTCTTGATAGAAAAATCTCCTTCATAGCCATCTTCTCAAAGGATTGGTTGATGTCTTCTTTAGGAAAGGACAACTCACCTTCCTCAGGATGAAGATTGTCCTCCCCTGCATTATGGCAGACAGTGCCTTCACCCCATCTAGAATGACCTCTTGACAGGTCTTCTAGAAATCAAGCAAATGATCTTCATAAAGAACATGATCAATGGTAAGGGAGGTGGAATAGTTGGACAGAGCCAAAAATCAACAAACCTCTAAGAAATGAGGATCTTTCTCAAAGTTTAACACACCAACCTGATTGTGTTGCTTGTGTAACTGCATGGAAAAGTTTGGGTCATTTCTGCGATTGAGGTTGGACATTTTAGAAAGCTTAGCGGTGAAGAAAAAGAAGAACAAAGGTTGTTGCATAGAGAATTTTGGGAATTTAGGTCTAGAGTAAGATGAAGATGATAAAGAAAGAGGGGGAACCGTTGGGTATATATATGAAATGGATTTAAGACAAAGTTAATGAAAGAGGATAAACTTTGAAATCTAGATATTGGTCTCACCTCTGAAAAGTAGTTTGCTTTTTGCTCAAAAAGTAGTTTTCTTGGAAGTCGAAAATCTTCAGAAGGTTAATTGTTTTCGGAAGTTTTAATGAAAAAGCTTCTGTAGCCAAAATGAGTTCGGAAGATATTTTGAAATTTTTGTTTCGGAAGAGAATTAAAATTTGAATGTTTTATGCAACTAAGAATAAAGCTTCTAAGAGTTAATTTGCTTCAGAAGAAAATTTGTCCTTGAAAACATACAAGTGCTTAAGAAAAGATTAAGATTCATAAGATAGAAATTTCTTCTGAAGGCAATTTTACTTAGACAGTTGTTTGTCTTAAAGGCAAAAAATTCTTTCAAAGATTAAACCATATCTTTCGAAGGACTAAATGATCAAGACTAAAAAAAATCTAAGGAAAATCTTCTAAAAGGATTTTCTTCTAGAGAGAACAAGAGCTTATGAAGGTGATAGACAATAATGACACATAGATTTTAGAAATAATATGAATTAGTTTTTAAGAAAAAGCTACTCAACGTTAATCATCCCAATAGCTAATAAAAATACTTAGATCTCTGTTCATCAAATGCTTTGGTGAACAAATCAACATATTGTTCATTTGCGTTAACCTTGACTAGTTTGATTAATCATTTTTCAAAGTTATCTCTAATCAAATGATACCTAATATTGATGTGTTTTGTACTTGAGTGTTGCACAGGATTCTCTGTGATAGAGATAGCACTATTATTGTCTATATGAATAGGAGTCTCCTTGAAGTTTAATCCATATTCAAGCATCTAATTTTGAATCCAAAGCATTTGAGCACAGCAGCTTTTAGTAGCAATGTATCCAGCTTTAGCAGTTGATGCAAAGACACAAGATTGTTTCTTGCATTGCAATGAGACAACCCTTCTACTAGGAAACTGACATCCCCCTCATGTAGACTTTGCAGTCATGTTGCAGCCACTATAATCACAATCTGTATATGCATACAAATTAAAGTTAGAATTCTTAGGATACTAAAGTCCAAGTGTTAAGGCACCTTTGAGATATCTTGGAATTCTCTTGACAGTGACAAGATGTGACATCTTGGGGTTGGCTTCATATCTTGCACGAATACATGTGACGTGATATCAGGCCTGCTAGCTGTAAGGTACATAAAAGACCCAATCATAGCCCTGTAAAGTTGTTCATCCACACACTCCCCCTCAAGATCATGCTAAGGGAGTGGTTTCTTGCTATGGGTGTCTTAGACACCTTGCAATTAGTCATGTTGAACCTCTTAAGTATGTCCTGAACATACTTTGACTAACTTATGAAGATGCAATCTTCAACTTGCTTCACTTGAATTCATAGAAAGAAATTGAGTTCACCCATGGCACTCATTTCAAATCTGTCCTTCATGAGCTTCTCAAAGTCTTTGTAGAGCCTTGGATTAATTGAACCAATAATGATGTGATCTACATATACTTGTACTAGCATTAAGTCATTTCCATGTCCTTTGATGAAGAGAGTTCCATCTATAGTATCCCTTCTGTATCCATGCTTACAGAGATACTGAGATAGAGTCTCATACCACTTCCTTGGTGCTTGGTGTAGCCTATAAGGAGCTTTATTAAGCTTACAGACATAATCAGGATGATCAGGATCTGCAAAACCAAGTGGTTGTTTGACATACACCTCTTTATCAATCACCCCATAAAGAAAAGCACACTTGACATCAAGTTGCTAGACCTTGAAGTTCTTAGACGCAACAAAAGCCAAGAATATGCTAACAGCTTCCAGTCTTGCTATAGGGGTAAAGACATCTGTGTACTCAATTCCTTCTTTGTGTGTGTACCCTTGAACAACTAGTCTAGTTTTGTTTTTTATGAGAAGTACTATATCATCCTTCTTATTACTAACACCCATTTGGTTCCTATTGTAGTCTTCCCATGAGGAAGAAGACATAGGTTCCAAACCTTTTTTCCTTTTGAATTGAAGCAGCTCCTCTTGCATTGCTTCAACCCAACTTCCATCCTTCAAAGCCTCATCATTTTTCTTAGGCTCTATCTGAGATAAGAAACAAGAGTGAAGACAAACATTTGCATCATGGGTTTGTCCACTTGTTCTTACCATTGAATCAACATCTCCAATTATGTTTGAGGTGGGGTGAGACTTATGGATCCTTAGTTGAGGGATCACAACAAATTACTGAGAAAGATCTAAATTAGTGAAATTTATATCTAGAATTGATATTTATCCCACCACATCAACACACTTATCAAGTGAGACTTGATCCAATGAGTATGTGACATCATTGAAGTTGTCTTCTATGGAGTGGTTTTTGGCATCAAGAAATTCCTGATCACTTTCACCACGACCATGGTCTTTTACATTTCAAGCTTTTTTATCTGGTTGTTGAGTGTCTAATCTAGAATTTGAAGGCATATCAGATGTATCAACTGAATTTGTCATGGTTGTACTCATAGAAATTCATTTGCAGAATTAGTTACAACTGGAGCTGAAGTTGCATAGCTTGAAGGTCTTGTCAGCTCAAATCTTGGATCAAGATCACATGTTGGTAAATATCTGTAGACCCTGAAACATTCTCACAAGATTTTTTAAAACAGTTGGCAACTAAATCAAGATAAAATAGACAATGAGGATCAGAACTAGTTTGTTGGTCCATTTGATCGATTTGCAGTACAAATGAGTTGTTGAATCGTTCAATATCAAATACAAACAATAGAAAAGAAGCATAATGAAGATTAAGAACAATAACAATTCAATCAAAGTAAGACAGTGATGATCAATATATTCAATAGCAACAAAGCACAATGATATTTCTTGGAAATTACTACTTACAAAGGTGACTTGCAACAAGAATAAACGATTAGGGTTTTGCAAGATTGATCCATAATGAAAATAATCAAAACTATATATAGTAGTCTTAGTTTCGGAAACAGTTTCCCTGGCAGCAAAACTGTTCTGCCGAAACTATAGTTTCGCCCGACAGAAACAACAGTTTCACCGAGCGAACTAAACAGCTGACTGTGAGCGAAACTATAGTTTCGCTCATAGTTTCGCTGGATAGTAAAACAAAATAAATCTAATTACAAAAAAAAGTAAGCTAACATAAGACCTATTACAAGCAAATATAAACATTCTAATCTAAGGTGAGTCCAACCTATGCATGATCTTCAATACTCCCCCTAGGTTGGAACTCACCGCCTTCACTCGTCTTGATTATCTTGTTAGCTCCAGTTTCTCCGATGCCTTTGATTTGTCTTCTACAACTCCTGCAACGACCTACTTAGAGGCTTCAGCAAATGATTCACCTTGGTCTCTTCCTGCTTTATTAGCCCCTTTAGGATGAGCACTAGCTTGCCTAAACTGTCTGGTCAAATCATGTATGTCCATGTTTAGATCATCTTGGGCCTCACTCTCTCTGCAAGCCTCTTCACTTCTGCCCTCGCACCCCGGATCTTATTTCCACAGTCATAAATAGACTGGCTTCCTTCCTTGTCTCATCACCTGCACTTGCTTTGATATGATTCTTGCATAGAACCAGCATGTCTTCATCACAAAAGCTAAAAAGCTCCATCAGATCAAATAATTTGAACTCACCACCATTCTTTACTTTGATTATCGCCTCCCCCGTATTGTTATCATAAAACCACTTCTCAAAATTCTATAGTTGTTGGGGGAGGGGATCTGCCTATATGATCCTATTCATGGTCTTTTGGGGTTTCACCCTTTGTACAATCTTTCCCTTTCCAGTCTCCCAATTCTTGTCCTTCTTCGATCATCGCCTCTCCGCTTTCATAAATCCAAAGGACTCGAAATTGTCATTTAAGCCATTTTTTATCTCCTTCTCCAAGAATGAGGCTCTTTCACTAAGATGGAATTCAGTAACGGCAATGCTGCCAGTCTCCTCAAATCCCATTTTGGCAAGGTCTTGAATACCTTCCTCTTGTGCATGTAAGAAATACCACCCCTTCTCCTCTTGATCATGAACATCTTGACGCTGGGGTTATAACACCAGCTAATGATTCTCCTGTCAGCCTCCTTTTTGCTCAACCCTTCCAAGTTTTGGAATATGGGAGTCAGTTCTTCAGGCTCCTTTGCTCGAACAAACCATTCTTCTTTAGCCATTTCAAAAACATCTTCATCTAATTCTCCGTTTTGGCTACATATACTAGTGGCCTCTCATCAACCTCATAAAACTCTAGTTCAGAATCATAGTCAACCAGCTGTTCATTGTCTTCCTCTTCATCAATTAGCCCTTTGCCTTTTGTAGCTTCCCTTTCAATTGATTTCTCCCTCACAACCTCCTCACCAACCAAATCTTTGCCTATATCAAATCCCATATTTACAAACCTAGCTTCCAGTATCTCCTCCTCATTCTCCATATTTTCATTCTCATTCCACACTCTAGAACCTCCCTCACCTCCAGTTGCTACACTAGATGTGCCCTCTCCTGCCCTGGAGGATGTACTCACGTTCAAGAATAGGTATTTAGAAGTACCACTTAAATTATCTAACTCAGATTGAGTTAGTTGATTGGGCAGGCCGGCAGCAGCTTTCAACTCATTAATTTCCTTAAATAGCTTCTTTATCAACAAGCTTTGATCTACCAACATCCTCTTTATCCCTTCTATCACCTCATCCTTCTGACTCTCCCGCATCTCTTGATTAGTGAGTTTTGTTTTCATGATTCTTAGTTCATTAGCAAGAGAGCTTTTGAGGTTTCAAATCACATACTCATCTAAGCCACCTCTTTCTTCTCTACTTGAGGTTTCTGTAAATGCTTGGTGTCTTTGTTTGGTTCTCCTTTCAAACTCTCTTGCATCAACTTCTTTTTTGACTTTCTCTCTTTCTCAACCTCTATCTCCTCATCCCTTTTGTTCACCTCCTCTTCGAAGTCATAATCCTTTTCCTTCGCATATCTTTTCCTTTTCTTAGCAGCATCTGTCTGTTGTGCCTGAGTTTCCTCAACTCTCTTTTTTTCCGACTCGTCCACCCTCCTGATATAATTCCATCTTTCAGGTGGGTACATGTTTTCCCACCAATGGGTGATCTTTCTGCTGAAATCATGTCGGATGGCACAACAATCTGCGAAAATACGGGTGTTCATCTGCACCATCCTTTTAACCACCCCATGTCTTGGCACATTAGGAATTAGATCATCTGCATAAATCTAGGATACAACAACCACTTATCCTTCTTCAACGCCATCACATTTTCAGCCATACATGCAAATATTAGCCTAGCAATGTTTGCCTTTTCTCCTTTACAGCATAGCACCATGGCTCTTGCCCCATTCTACATTCAACCCATCTGATCCACCTTTACGGTGATATAACACATCATAAAGACATGGGCTATGTATCCACATTCCTTTGAAAGGAAGGACTTCTTGATCTCTTTCCGTGTGCCACAGGTTGGCCCTTCATATCCCACACTCCTAAATGCCGCAAACAACTCAGCATGAGTCATAGAAACTTCCTCTCCTAAATCTTCGTCTAGTCTTAGGATCCTCGAGACTGTTTTAGCTGTAATAGTCACCTCATTCTCCAAAACTTTTGCAGTAATCCTTAGTGTGTTTCCTCTTGTATCATACTCAGATGATCTTGAAAAATCTCTGATGTGAAGATCATAGATGGTAGTAGATTGAGAGATAGCATAAGCAATAGGAGATCTTTGCAACCAATGCAGTCTCTGAAGCCGGCTGCTTTAGGAGGTGGATCATCTAAGATGGCTGTGATGTTGTTTCTCTCATTAATTTTAGATTTGTCGTTTAAACTTGAAAAACAAATGAAATACATTAGAATTAAGGATTAAATGCTAATATGAAATAAAGATAAGAAAAGAATAAAGAATAAACAAAAATTAAATTAATTTTGTTGGCCGAAACTATAGTTTCACAGAATGAGTTTTAGTTTCGGCAGGAGAAAGTATAGTTTCACCAGCAAGAGCACATTAGTTTTGGCAAGACAGTGAAGTAGATTCGACAAGCTGAAACTATAGTTTCGGAATAGCGAAACTGAAGTTTAGTCAACGAAATTGTTAAGTTCGCTCGGACAACATAACCTCATAGTTTCGCTAAAAACTCATGAACTTTCGTTCAGTTTCACTGGACTATCGGTACTTTCGCAGTAAGAACTGCGAAGTACCAAAGAGTCTCCATCGAATAGACTCACAATGTCGCAATTTTAACAAGATTAAAATATGGTTCTGAGTTCGAAACTCACTTCCGAGCATGAAACAACGATCAATCGACAACAAAATCACAGAATGTCAAATTCGAACACGGAGGTCACGGAATAACCCTAAGACATCTAACTGTTCTATTGCGCAAAAATGAGAAAGTAATTTTGCAAAATGAGTTAAATAGAAAATAGTTTCACAGACAGCGAAACTGGAGTTTCGTAGGGCGAATCTACAATTTCGCCAGGCAAAGCTACAATTTCGCCAAGGGAAACTTTGGTCTAAATTGACTTCGCACAGAGTGAGAGTACCAAGCGAAACTGCGATTTGCCCCTGTGAAACTGTCTGCGAAAGTATAATTTCGCTGAACTTTAAAAGATTTTTAGAAACAAATATAATAATTATTATATTATATTTTAGTAAGACCGAGAACTAAATCAATCATGAGATCACATCCTCAGGATATATTTTAGCACAAAGATGAATTTATTCATCGACAAGCAATAAGATCACACTGATAACTGAATCTAATCACAGTCTTTGAATGAATTTGAGATTCTCAAACATATCAATAACAATTGCTGATATGTTTGTCCACTTAAACCCATGCCCTATCTTTTTCAACAAGCAGTAGATGATTTGTTAGAGTTCGATTAAATGCTATAAAATGCTAGGACCCCACAATCATTTGGCAAAAACCCTCACCCAACCTCAGGATTTCTTGAATTTTGTAACGATCTTTATAGAGAAAGGCTTGTGCATTAGTGTGCAAGTGATTATCAACAGAATATTGCATTCTGTGATGAATTCATCGTTTAGATGATTTGACACTAGTTAGACCAAGATGGTGAGCGCTCCAGGTCTATACTCACGTATAACAAAGGAGATGACCATTTAATCATGTGCCGATGAGAACTCGAGGTTAGTACTATCGTATAACAAAGGAGATCATCACTCCAGGTCAGTACTTTCATACAACAGTGTTGGACCAAAAGAACCAATGAGCCTGATTAGAAAAACCTCTAAGTCCCACAGACATCACAACAACTGCTGAAGACTTGATCAGCTGTTTGACAAAGTCTGAAGACTTCAACAGCTGAAGACTAAAGTACTGAAGACTTCAACAACTGAAGACCAAAGTCTGAAGATCAACAGCTGAAGACTAAAGTACTGAAGACTTCAACAGCTAAAAACCAAAGTCTGAAGATCAACAGCTAAAGACTAAAGTACTGAAGATCAACAGCTGAAGTACAAAGACTGAAGACATCAACTGATGACAACAGCTGAAGTTCAAGTACATGTACTGAAGCCTTCAGAGTTTGTTACAACAGCCGAAGAAGCATTCTTCAGTTGTTGTGATGGTTTCCTTTCAGTAGTTTTTCTTTTATGTTTCAGTATCTGTAAAACGACTGAAGAGCATGTTCTTCAATCGTTGTAGTTTCAGTAGTTGTAGTGATAGTTAACACTTAGTATTTTTGTAAGAAGATGTCAGCTGTTTTGACATCTTCAGTAGTTATGTTAACTTTCAGTAGTCTGAATAATTCTGTTAGATGTTACTATCAAATGACATCAGCAGACGTCACATCTCCTATATAAGGAATGTTCCACCACGACATTCTTATATAAGGGATGATTGACCTGATTGTATGGGTGACATTTTGCCACCACGAAAGCACGTACTGAATGAAATATTTGATTTGTAGAATTCTTTCTATAATCGTTTGCTCTTACTTTGAATATCAACTGTAGTCTTGTGAATTGTCTAATTCATTGTTTGATTTCTGCTGCAATACTCGCTAATCAATCAAACGTAGATCACTGATCCTAACAAACAGAGGAGATTAGCACAAACACAAGACACATAAATGCACCAAACAAGACTCAAAGATATGGCTTATATGATTTGTATCATATTGTGTGAAAGATCAGTTCTCAATCTAATTTTTTGTCGGGACTCAGTTTTAGTGCAGGCCAAAATGATTGCGTAAAACCAGACGTCTTTAAGCATATATTTTAATTTAAATCATTATGCTACTGTGTACTTTATTCTTCAGGTTGAGTCTACCAAGCATATCATTAAAGAATCTGTATGTTTTTATATTATTTGCAATTAAAAAATAAGATTTAAATCAGATAACAACATCAGTTACTATCATTTCTCATTTTAAACACCAATCATGCACAAACAAGCATATCTAGAAGATATACAATCATTTCCCATCATCTCTACTCAAATTCCCAAATCTCTTTTCATTTTTATTAATTACTCTCCCCCTAAATTTCTACACCTAAGAAAGATGTGGAAATTAATTATTATTATTATTATTTTATTAAAAAACAATAAGTTTAAAGAAAAAAAGTTTTAAAAAGATATAAGCCCAAGCATAGAGATCAATTCATAAAAGCGAGGTTTATCAAATGTTTTTGTGAATTGGTGGAACCAAAAATAATATCATCAACATAAACTTGGACAATCAACATTTCACCATTCACTTCCCTCTTGAATAGAGTCATATGAATGGTGCCACGAGAGAAACCATTGCTTAAGAGATACTGTGTTAGGGTCTCATACTAAATTCGAGATGCCTGATGAAGACCATAAAGAGACTTGTTAAGCTTGTAAACTTTGTCAGGAAAATCAGGATCCTCAAAACCTGGTGGTTGACACACATAGATCTCCTCATCAATATCTCCATAAAGGAAAGCACATTTGACATCCATCTCATAGACCTTCAACTGTTTATGAGTAGCATGAGCCAGAAAAATCTTATTATTGGTCCATTTGATTGATTTGCAGTACAAATGATTTGTTGAATCGTTCAATATCATATACAAAAAATAGACAAGAAGAATAATGAAGATTAAGAACAATAACCATTGAATCAAAGTAACACAATAATGATCAATATATTCAATAACTACAAAGCACAATGATATTTCTGTGAAATTACTGCTTACAAAGGTGACTTGCAACAAGGATAAATGATTAGCGTTTTGCAAGATTGATCCATAATGAAAATGATCAAAACTAAATAGCTAACTGTTTCGCTCACAGATTCACTGGACTGCAAAACAAAATAAATCTAATTACATACAAAAGTAAGCTAAGATAAGACCTATTATAAGCAAATATAAACATTCTTATCTAAGGTGACTCCAACCTATGCATGATCTTCATAGTTACACTAGGTGTGTGTTCATTTAATATCACATTGGCTGACTCCTTAACAATCCTGGTTCTGAGATTGTATACTCTATAAGCCTTGGCTCGGGAAGAGTACCGAATAAAGTGTCCATCATCTGATTTCTCAATAAACTTGGCAATTTGATCTATGGTATTCAAGATGGTGCAAGGACATCCAAATGACCTGAGAAAACCAATTAAAATTTTCTCTTGTGCCAAAGTTCATAAGGAGTCTTACCATGTGTCTTAACCAATAAAACTCTATTTTGCACATAGGTGGCAGTGTTGACTACCTCTATCCAGAAGGTGATGGGTAGCTTAGAGTCAAACAACATGATTCCTACAGCTTTAATCAGTGTCATGTTAACCTCTTAGCAAGACCAGTTTGCTGAGGAGTCCTGGAAACAATGTATTATCTTGTAATACCCTTTTCATCATAAAATGTATCAAGGATTTGGTTCTTGAATTTAGTTCCTTGATCACATCTTATGGTCTTGACCTTGTGATCACATTGATTCTCAATCTTTAAGATGAAATTCTTCAGAATCTCGGGGTCTCATCCTCAGTTCTACGAAAGAAGAACCCAAGTGAATCTTGTAAAGTCATCTGTGATCACTAAACAGTAAGAGGTCATTCCTAAACTTGTTACATTGGTGGGGCCATAGAGGTCCATTTGTAACAGGTGTAGGGGAGTAATTATGGAGTTTCTTTCCTTTGGCTTGTAAGATACATTGTGTTGCTTCCCTTTCAGGCATGCCATACAATGATCATCATTGGTAAACTCTTTCTTTAGCATTCTGGTTACCAAATAATTCTTAATTAGTTAATTCATGTTTTTAAAGTTTACATGGCATATCCTTTTATGCCAAAGGAAAGACTCATCACTATTTTCTTTATAGAGAAAGCATGAAACTTCTCCTGAGGGAGATGTTTCTTGCAAGACCATCTTGTACATGTTCCCTTTCTTGAGGGCTCTAAGCAAGATATGCTCATGAGTAATGACCACCCCGGGCTTGAGAAAAATGCACTCATGCTCAGTGAAAAGCATGTTATGTCTCTGATCACAAAATTAAGATACACTCAAAAGATTGTATCCAAGCTCCTTGACAAAGTTTACATTCTCAATGCCGAGCTTACCATTTGTGACCTTGCCCCTTCCAGAAATGTAACCACCATAATCTCCTCCAAAATCACTCGCCGTCCATAAATCCTTTCAAAGTTTTGGAGTAGTGACCTATTGCCTGTCATGTGCGTGGAATAATCACTATCAATGATCCAGATATTCTTGTTTTTCTTGAGCTGTTCTCACAAAAGAAATGATTAGTTACCTTTAGAAACCCAAGCCTTGCATGTCTTGGGTTTATCAAAAGAAGTTGAAGGTAATGAAATAGTAATAGATCATATAGTTGTGATTTAAGGATCTCTTGCTATTGTTGATGGAGAACTTTCAGTCATTTGGTATTTCTTTGTCTTCCACACCACCTTTGGTAGTTTAGACTTGACCTTCAATACTTCGGAAGTCTTGATGATTTCAGAAGTTTTGATGACTGGACCTTCGGAAGATCTTGCTGGCACTGCAGCAGGCTTTAGTGATTGGAAGTATTCCTTTCTACCGAGACCAAATTTTCATCCGAAGGCATTTTTCCACTTTCCTTCTTCTTCATTTTGGAGCTTCCGAAGCAAATAAATTTTCCTTTCGAAGCTGGTTTCTTCTTGGAACTCTTAGAAGTCTCTTCCTTGGTCATATGTAGAGTACTTTTTGGATTGTAGAAATAATCCTTAGCAAGATGAGAAGTACTCCCACACAAAACTCAGTTCATTTTCTTCTTCCTAAGCTCCTTCTTTTGAGATCAAGGTTGATTTTGATCACTTCCCTCTCCACCTTTATCTTTGCAGATGCTCATATAGTTCTTTTAAGGTGAGAACTACACTTGGAGTTGGATGGTTCAGGCTGTGTAGGAGTGGTAAACAACTGATCAACCTTCTTTTTGATGCTGGGATGATTTGAACATGAACCAGAACTCTTAGTACTAGAATTCAAGTTGATGTCTTCAGTCTTAACCACTTCAAACCCTACAGAGATAAAGACATGTTTCTGCTTAGAGTCAAAAGTGGCCTTGATCTTTTGAGCCTTTTTGATTTTCTCTTGCTGTTTCTGATCAAGTTCTTTCTCAATGGCTTGCTCATCACAGACTTCTTACTCTCCTCAGAAGGATAGTGACCCTTCTTAGAATCCTCATCTTCACTTTTCTCAGAGGAATTCTCCACTATCACTTCTTTATCCTCTTCAGTGAAGGGGTCTGTGAGTGGAAGCTCATCTTCATAAGTTCCACACCTAGGAGATCTCACAAAAAAGGTTGTGTGTGGAGGATCTATATCACTAGATCCCAGTCCCTGCTTATTCTGATAACATACTTTTGCATGCAAGGATGAGGATATAATGTTCTTGAAGGTCTCTTCTTCAAGAACATATTTGTTTGCCCTGGCTTTACGAATCACAAGCTCAGCCTGGCCTTTAGCCAACTTGGTTATGAGATCTTTGATCTGAGTCCTATAATTGGTGTGCTCATGTTTAAGAACTGAAATGGTTTTCTCTAAGTCCTCTATCTTTAACCTATAGTCATTATCGGCCCTTTTAAAATCAATTTTAAGATATTTAAGGACTCAAGATCAGATCTCATCTTTAAGTTGTAAGACCTGTATCCATTTACTTTAGCAATACACTCAAGTGTACAAATATGTTCCAATACCTTTGCTTCATTTGTCAGCCATCAATGCTTGGTTTGGAGATTCATCTTCCACCTAAAAGTTCTAGTCAAATCCTCGTTTGTCAACAACTGCAGATTGCTGGTTTGGCTTCTATTCTAGGTGGCTTTATCAGTGTAGTTTGGTGTGGATTGTGCTTGGCCACCATTTGTCCTTGGTGCCTTGCACTCCCTAGCAAAGTGACCAATCTGGTTACAGTTGTAACACTTGACATTATTTTTATCCAGCCCAAACTTTCCACTGATTGCATTGCTTGGAAACTTCCTTCCTATCCTCTTGTAGAACTTTTTGGCTCTATGAGTGAGAAGAGCCATCTGCTGGACTATTTCCATGTACTCCAGATCATCAGGTTGGATACAGTCCAGGTCTTCAAGGGTGAAGAGAAAGTTTCTTGAACTTTCAATAGAAGACACAAAGGATTATGAAGAACTTGTCTCTTGGAATGGGCTTACTTGAGTGTAGCTTTCTCTTGATGTCTCCAAGAAGGTGATGAAAGGAACCTTTTATGAGTTTTCAGGGTAGCATATAAGATGATGTTAAGGTTCTATGCTATCCCTTTCAGTCACATGTAGGGCTGAACTCATTTGATTGTTGGAGTTACAAGATGAACCTTGCATGTTCATCTCCATCTGATATCCACTAAGAATACCGTACAACTCACTCAAAGTGAGAGTCTTAAGGTTCCCAGTTCTCTTGATAACGACATAGTAATGTGTCCATTGCCTAGGAATAGAGGACATAAACTCCCTTACAATGTCCTTGTTTTCAAGAGTCACTCCAACATCCACTAGAGTGTCCACAATCTCAACATACGAGAAGTATTGTTGAGTCATGGTTTCACCTATTTTGAACGTGAAGTTATCAAACTGTTGTTTCAAGAGATCCTTCTTGTTCTCCTTGGCTTCAGTAGAACCCTCATACATTAGTTTCAATGCATCCCACAACTACTTAGCTATTTTTCATTTCTTGAAACCTCTGTATACAGAGTTTGGAAGAGTAGTTTGAAGGGCTGTCATGGCTTTCTTATCAATTTCTACTCTCTTTCTATCATCATCAGAGTAGTTAGCCACAACCTTTGGAATCATCCTCCTCTAGTAGTAGCTGAAGAGGTGCTTGGTATGTAAGGTCCTAAGACAACAGATTCCCACATCCTCGATGGTGAGATCTTACTATCAAGAGCCTGGAATGCTCTCATACCAATTATAGGACTATTTGAGGGGGTTGGTAACTTACAACACAACAACACAATAAGAAGAGTCGCAAGAACACTAACATATCAAATGGGGAAATAGAAAACTAGTTACAATGATACTTAGAAACACAAGTAATAAATAGACAAAACAAGAATAAAAACCACAAGTGTTTGGTTTTTCAAAAATGTTGTATATTGCTCTCTAGTTCCTTACAAATGTTATAAAGCATACATTAAGATACAAGGGACCAGAGATACTTTATACTACATCCTACAACCGACCATGCTTTGAAAGCTAGTTGTATACATCATCTAGACAACAAAATCAATGTACAGTCAAAAGGCAATCTTTTTGACTAGTGAATATGACATGCCATAGCTCACATCCTAATGTATTACAAAAAGGATAAAAGTACATAAAGCAGGAAGAAACAAACTCAAGACCTCAATGTATGTCACACCCTAACCTTGACGGCGGAATGTCGAGATGTGAAGGTTAGATCGTTCACATCCATATAACACTATTATTAAACCCAATTATATTAATCATAAGTTTCAAAAGTAACATTACAAGCATAAGTATCAAATATTAAAAATAGACATAACATAAGATGTAAATAAACCAAGTCATTTTATTAATTTAGCTAGGTCCAATCCTAGATGTGAAAGAACTTCAAGATGACAATCAAACTTGTGTATTTCCTGAAACATATTAAAAATAAAAGGTCAACATAAAGTTGGTGAGATTTCTATAGCTTTCAATACATAAGTATATAAAAGGTGGCAATTCATGTTATAAGTTAGAGAACAAAGTAACTAGGGATGTAAGATAGATGCACAATCAAACCTTGACAGTTTACAAGTCTCAACGTTTAGAAGTTTATACGATTAGCTAAGTGTACTTGGGTTAACCAACCAGGCTTGTCAAGCCCATAGATCTATGACGTCGTTAGGCTAGCAATAGTTAATGATTGTACATATAATCGTCAACTCATGGTAATTACTAAGATCAACTAACCACAATATACAAGTGAATTGCCATAAGTTTACAAGAATTAAACGTTTTACAAGTGCAATGGTTATAATGTTACATGTTTCATCCCAAAGTGTAAAAATATGAAA
This sequence comes from Flaveria trinervia, assembly GCA_025506515.1. Lineage (NCBI taxonomy): Eukaryota > Viridiplantae > Streptophyta > Magnoliopsida > Asterales > Asteraceae > Flaveria > Flaveria trinervia. The sequence goes on from CM046453.1 coordinate 48,853,661, forward strand.
AAGGGGTATAGAAATACTCACATAATCAAATAAGTATAAATTGACGACTAATAAGAAGTATAAATAAACATCCAACGTGAAAACCATCACAAGGTACCTAAAATATAAATATATATTACAAGGTTTAAGTTTAATAGTTAACGTTTTAACGCGAACTAGGGTTTTGGTAGGACTTGGTATTTGTCAATTGGTTATATTTAACAAATGGAATAAGTTTATATTCTCTGGGAAAAATATATATGTATATTTTATTCAAAGTTTTGAAGAGAACAATTATAATGATTAAAAAGGTTGTATATAAAGTTTAAATAAATTCGTATAACTAAAACTTTATTACTATATAAACAAAGTTAATTGAAAAGGGACACTTCAACCAATTGTAATTTACTAACTATTATTTTCAATCCATTTTATGAAAAATTATTCAAACAAGCTTTGCTAAATGTTTTATCAAAAAAAAAATATTTTTATTTAAACTTAGAAAAATTATAGAAAATCTTTGGAAACTTTTGAAAAAATATGAGATTTATAAAAATAATTCATAAATATTTAAAAAATTTTCTGAAATTTGTTTTAGGTTAGAAAGCCTTTAAAAATAAAACATGAGGGTGCTCGGGTTCGAACCCGAGACCTCATGCTTAAGGGCAGTGTGACTTAACCGGTGAACCAACGCCGCGACCTTGGTTCATATTGGTTTCCAAATCCTTTAAACCCCAAGTAAAGAGTTTCCCCCTAAATACATAGAACCCTAAAACTAGTTGGATCCAAATCGAACCCAAATTCACGGTTGATAATGAAATCAAACATAAGGCTTTTGTTCCCTACATGAATTCGATCACAATGGTGCATTTAACTTACTTGCTTGCAACCAAATTGATGTGATTATGCTTGATAAAGCCTCATCTAACTTGCTATGAACAAAAGTCAAATTCCAATTGTTTGAGTGAATGATTTACGAATTGCGTTTACCAGAAAGTTCAAAGGGATCCAGAGGAGTATTTGCCCCCTGTTATATAGGTTTGATTTGGTCGATTTAATCTCGAACGGATTTCGTCTTTGATCCATTTGGTTCGGTTACAATTGGGTGATTAACTGGCTGTTAAACCCGAATTAAACTTCACATTTAGTTTTGTAGTGATTAAACGTACGTTTCTAATCAACCAAACGTCTCAATTCAACGGATTTCAAATGTCATTACTTGGTGGCTTTCGGTTTCATGTGGTTTCTTAATGAACCATCATTTTAATCGAGTTAATACCGGTTACGTATTCGATTAGTGTGCGCGTTCGAAGTATTAGCATTAATTCGGTCGAACCAATCGTTTATTGGGCGTTTTGTCCTCGCCGGAGCTCGACCGGAGATGGCTGGAGCTAACGCCGGTCTTACTGGGAGAGAGAAAGGATGGGGGTTGGTTGTTTTAATAAATTACACAATTGTCCCTGTAGTTTAGCCTTTAACATTTTATGCTCAAACTTAAATGCTTAAAGTTTCTAAATTAGCAAATAGGCTCCATTGACTTTTAAATCAAAGTTTCACACATTTTAAGTTTAATAATTCTTACAAATTATTATTATTAATAACAATATTATATTATTGGTATTATTCTAAGTTATTATTATATTGTTATAATTTTATTATTATAATTACTATTATTAATATTATTATTATTATTATTATATTATTATAATTTTATTATTAACCTTATCAACGTTTTAGTTATTATTATTGTATATAATTTAATTGCTTAAATTATTAACATTTAATAAAGAAAACAAGCACAAATAGCCCACAAGTTCCATAAATGACCACAATGACCCTTATAAGAATAAACGCAGTTAACTTTTGGTTAACAAAAACACAAGATGTTATAGTCTCCCCAACTTAAAAGAATTGCGTCTCGAAATTAAGAATAAACTAAGCGAACAAATACGGATATTTTGCCTTCATATGGTCTTCACGCTCCTAAGTGAACTCAGCTCCGTACTTATTCTCTCAGCGAACCTTGACGATTTGAGTAGTGGTGGTTCTAGTTTTCTTCATAATGCGATCCATAATTTCAATAGGTTTCTCAACAAAGTGCAATGACTCGTCGATCTGGATGTCTTCCAGTGGAACATGCAGAATCTCGTCGGCCAAACACTTTCTCAAAATTGAAACATGGAACACAGGATGAACTCCACTAAGGTCGGAAGGTAGTTCCAGTCTATAAGTCACTTTCCCAATCCTTTTCAAGATTTTGAATGGTCCTACAAATCTTGGAGACAATTTCCCCTTCTTTCCAAAGCGAACGTCACCTTTCCATGATGAAACCATAAGAAGAACCATGTCGCCAACTTGGAACTCCAATGGCTTACGACGTTTATCGACATAAGTCTTTTGTTAACTTCTTGCCACTTCAAGGTTCTTGCGGATTATGGAGACTTTATCGGTCGTTTCTATGATGATGTTTTCACCAATGTCAGTCCAGCAGATCGGTGATCGGCATTTATGACCACAAAGTGCTTCGAATGGTGCCAACTTGATACTTGAGTGATAACTATTGTTATACGAAAATTCCGCTAACGGTAAATGCGTATCCCAGTCACCACCAAAGTCAAGGACACAAAGACGTAGTAGGTCCTCGAGGGTTTGAATTGTCCGTTCGGTTCGACCATCAGTTTGAGGATGGTAAGCCATACTTAAATACAATTGAGTACCCAAGAGTTCTTGCATAGACGAACAAAAGTGCGAAATGAAATGAGCGTCTCGGTCGGATATGATGTGCAACGGCACGCCATGACGAGTCACAATTTCGTCAAAATAGATACGAGCCAGTCTTGAAACTTTGTAAGTGTCCCGTATGGGTATGAAATGTGCTGTTTTGGTCAAACGGTCAACAATCACCCATATACTATCATGACCATGAGGAGTACGAAGCAACTTGGTTATGAAATCCATGGATATATGTTCATATTTCCACATAGGGATTTCGGGTTGTTCAAGTAAACCACTTGGTCGTTGATGCTCGGCTTTGACTCTTGCACATGTTAGACACTTGAAAACATATGACACGATATCTTTTTTCATTCCAGGCCACTAGTATTGACCACACAGGTCCATGTACATCTTACCGGAGCCATGATGAATGAAATATCGGGTTTGATGAGCTTCATTCATAATGAAGTGTCGAAGGTTATCACGATTCGGGATCCAAAGTCAATTCAAGAAGTACCACATGCCGTTCGGTTTTGTCTCCGGTTGCGACCGAATGTTAAACATCAAATCTTCATCTTTCCCTTCATTGATTAACGCCGCTTGTTGAGCCTCATGAATGCATAATTCGAGATCACTATCAATGTAGCACCCATTATTTTTTTAAGTTAGTAAAGAAAGAATAAAGTGAAGAAAAAGAAAGAAAAGATATTTTGCCTAAGTTGAGGGGTAAAAAGTGATAAAAGGACAAAAAGTTTGAAAGTGGGTGTAAAGTAGGCATGGCCGCCCACTCCCTTCTCACAACCCCAAATCTCCGGATTTTTAGAAAGAGAAAGTGCAGATTCGGATTCTTTGAAGAACAAGAGTTGAAAAGTCGAATTCAAGGTAAGAAATTCATGGTTTTTAAGTGTTCTTAACAGGCCTTGCCTCGGTTGTATGCTTATGTCTGTTTGTATGTTCGGTTGTGTGTGTTTTTGGTGGGTTTCTAGGCGGTTGAACTCAATTGCAGACGAGTTTGGAAGAAGCCATACTCAAGAGCTGCAATGGTGAGTTCTAGAACCCCTCTTTTTACTTGTTTTAACTGATTTTGGGGCTGGAAATGCATGAATGTATGTTTTTATAAAACTGGGTTTCATACCTATATGTATGAATGTGTGTATGTTGCGGGTATGGTTTGATTCTGGACTATGTTCATGTTTGATGATGTTATGGTTGTGTTTCTATGTCCTAGAATGTAAGATTTAAGCTTAGAAAATAATAGATGAGGTTTGGGGACTGAATCACTGTTAAGTGTACCTAGGCTGCTCATGCGCCCAAACAGTAGCTTAATACGCATGAGAAGGAAATGCGGATGAGTATAGGGAAATGCAGATGAAGGTTAATGCGGGTGAATAAGTTCATGCGAATGATAGTCAATGTGGATGAGTATAAGTCAATGCGGATGAGTATAGGGAAATGCAAATGAACAAGTTCATGCAAATGAAAGTCGATGCGGATGAGTATAAGTCAATGCAGATGAGTAAAGAGGAAATGCGGAGGAGTAATGAAAAAATTTGGACGAGTAAGTTCATGCAGATGAACAAATGTAGATGAGTAAGTTCATGCGAATGGACAAATACGGATGAGTAAGTTCATGCGAATGAATAAATGCGGATGAACAAAGGTTAACGTGGATGAACAAAAGTTAATGCGGATGAAAGGAAATGTGGACGAGTAAGGAAATGCGGATGAGTAAGTTAATGCAGATGAAAAAAGGAAATGCGGATGAACAAAAAGAATTCGGATGAACAAAGAGGAAATACGGATGAACACTTAGAATAGTTGCTGACTTTTTGGGGAAATGTAGGCTTTGACTTGGGAGGTTGTCGGGGATTCATGTAAGCTGACTTTTGAGGTCGTAGATGATATGATGGGCATTGTATGATGATGTTATGATGTATGATTGATGCTTATGCATGATGGTGTGTATGACGTATGTTATGTATGTATGATGCCTAGTATGATGATGTTGACTGTGTATGTTGATGTTCCTTATTATGTATGATTATTTTCGTGTGGCTTTATGTTGAATGTTAATGAATGAAGGGAAGTAAAGTATGTCTTACAAGCCTTGTATGTGGAAACGTGCCCAATGAAGGGTATTAGTTCAACAGTGTGTGGGTTAGCTACCCCAGAAGGATGCACACCGGGGTCCGTCTTTATGACCGACAATTTGTATAGAACCTTTGTCGCTTACCCTAGATACTGTGGCTAGGCTGATGTGCGCCAGGAGGGGGCAGTCTATAATATACCTTGGCCTAGTATCCGCTTTATGCATGACGGTGGGCATATCACATGACAATGGTACACCTGAATTTTACCCTAGGTACTGTGGCCAGGCTGCTGTGCGCCATGACGGGGGGTTTATGATAGACCTCGGCCCAGTACCAGCTCTATGCATGACGGTGGGGTAAAGTTCATGGTTTTTGATGGAATGAAAAGAAGTAATGATGAACGTATGAATGAAAGTAAGAAAGCATGAATTGATGAAAGTAAATGAATGAATGATGAAGATAATAATGATATTATCTATATGTACGTTGATGTGTGATCACATACAAAAGTAAAGAACAGTTTTAATGAATGTAAAGTATGTTTCATATTAAAATTAGAAGTCACTCAGTAACACTGAGTTTTTATGCATTTTCCAGCTGGCAGGTAAAGTTGCTGAGGATGATGCGGGGCAGCTACTTGGCATTTTGGATGGCATTCTTTTGTTTAATGTGTTTGCTTGTAATGCGAACAAATGAAATTATGTAATGAATGTTGTATTATTTTGCAAAATCATTTTAATAAAAATGTTGATTTTAATGTTTCCGCTGCGACGTTTATTTCAAGTTAATGTAATTATATGTTTTATGAGCGATGATTGGCCAGCTGTAAGCATTCCAGGAACATGGCCTTACAAGTTGGTATCAGAGCCAGAGTTTAAGTGAAACGGGTAAATTTTCAAAATAAACCTAAACTTAAACTGAAAATGGGACAAAAAGGGAAGGGATGCCAGTCCGAGTAGCTGCGTGCCATCAGGTATTTTCTTAATGTTAACCGGTATTACGACGCATGTTATGTGGTTATATGTTGCTCGTAGATTTAGATACTGATGTAGTTAGGACATGTAATGCTTTGGGTGTGAAGAGTAAAGTAAGTAGCTAATCAGAACTAGCCACTGTAATTAGGGACTTACTATACTTGTCATAAACTGAGCTGTTCCCTTGAATGACAGTGTTAGTGTTTGAATCTTTTAGTGTGTGTGTTAGAGGATGCCCAGTGGTAGATCATCTAAAGCTTCACGTGGTGGAGATTGTGGTGTGTGTATTACGACGTCAACGACGATCGATTTTCCATCGGCGACTTCAACCGTGAAGGATCTTCCCAGATTAACACATGGCTTAGAAAGTATAGGCTCAAACTCCAAAGACACGGGAATGAGGATAACAAAGGATAGTAATTTAAACAAGAATAAGCTAAGAGTTGTAACGTAAATGGAATGATTCCATTTAGTAACACATTACCATTTGGAAACGTTGACACGTCAAGGTGAATTAACCCATTTGCCTTAGAAACTTGTGTATATCGACCATAGTTTATCACTCATCCCAGAAATCCCTAGGTAAGCATAACTAGTCCCGTAGGATTTATGCGGAATGCTTGCCTTAGCCCGAAGGTCTTTTTCCAGGAAATCCAAGATACATGTGTCTATGTGTCACACAGTATTCCTTAGGTTTATGAAATCCAAACCTTGATGAGATTTATGTAGAGTAGACATAACGTCTAAAGATACAAGTCTTAAATAATAAGTATGCGATCCTACATGTCGTCGAGAATAAGATTAAGAGGCTTCATGTTCGGGGAGAATCAAAGAGTCAAAGATAAGTTTAGGGAGACAAATAACAATGTCTAAGCAATCCTATGCTAAGGCATCAAATTGCACATAAGAAGGCATAGCATTATGTAGCATGCAAACCATATATTTTACAAGATAGAAATATAATTCTATGAGCTTCATGCATACGCTATAGTCTAGGTCACCATTTCTAATAACCAAAATCCCTATAGCTATGGGCTCTGATACCAATCTGTCACACCCCAACCTTGACGTCGGAATCATCAAGATGTGAAGGTTAAGATAATTCACAGCCACATAACGCTATTATTAAATCCAATTATATTAATCATAAGTTTCAAAAGTAACATTACAAGCATAAGTCTCAAATATGTAAAATAAACATAACATAATATGTAAGTAAACCAAGTCATTTCATTAATTTAGCTAGGTCCAATCCAAGATGTGAAAAAACTTCAAGATGACAATCAAACTTGTGCATTTCCTGAAACATGTTAAAAATAAAAGGTCAACATAAAGTTGGTGAGATTTCCATAGTTTTCAATACATAAGTATATAAAAGATGGCAATTCATGTTATAAGTTAGAGAAGAAAGTAACTAGGGATGTAAGACAGATGCACAATCAAACCTTGACAGTTTACAAGTCTAAACGTTTACAAGTTTATACGATTAGCTAAGTGTACTTGGATTAACTAACCACGCTTGTCAAGCCCATAGATCTATGACGTCGTCAGGCTAGCAATAGTTAATGATTGTACATATAATCATCAATACATGGTAATTACTAAGATCAACTAACCACAATATACAAGTGAATTGCCATAAGTTTACAAGAATCAAGCGTTTTAAAAGTGCAATGGTTATATGTAACATGTTTCACCCCAAAGTGTAAAAATATGAAAAAGGGGTATAGAAATACTCACATGATCAGATAAGTATAAATTGACGACTAATAAGAAGTATAAATAAACGCCCCAACGCGAAAACCTTCACAAGGTACCTAAAATATAATATATATATTACAAGGTTTAAGTTTAATAGTTAACGTTTTAACGCAAACTAGGGTTTTGGTAGGACTTGGTATTTGTCAATTGATTAACAATGTTTTAGTTAATATTATTGTATATAATTTAATTTCTTAAATTATTAACATTTAATAAAGAAAACAAGCACAAATAGCCCACAAGTTCCATAAATGACTGCAATGACCCTTATAAGAATAAACGCAGTTAACATTTGGTTAACAATAATACAAGATGTTACATGTATAGTTTACCAAAAAAATGGACCTTTCTCCAACATGTGAAAGTTGATGAGTCAAAAAAGTTGCAGCTGAAAGGTGATTCAACTTTATGGTAAAAGTACATCAGATAATAGCATGTACTCAAAAGTCTGTGGAAGAAATATGTCTTCAAGAGTTGGCTTCGGAAGACTGTCTTGAAGCTTTGGAAGACTTCATGTTTGGCTTCAAAAAGTCTAAGGTAGAGTGTGAAACTTCCGAAGCATTCTACTTCAGCACTTTGTGCATGCATGCAGGACAGTCTGTTTGGATGTTTTGGGTTGCATCAGCCTTATATGAATCCCACACAAGTGAGTCTTGTAAAGTTGTAGATACATGTGTACCTAGTTTATGAGCTTAATGAAAATATCTTTCGTGTCTTACACATATTTAATGAATGGGTTCAATGAAATATAATATGTGTTTGATGTTTATAATGTTTAATATTTCATATTATTATTGTATTAAAATTTAATTAACTTACTATATAGGTTTGAGAGTGTTGTGCATTATTCTTCGTCAATAATGATTAAGAAATGTGTTCAACATGGTCGAATGAGTAATCATGCGAATGGCCCATACTTATGGACCATATGCATGAATACATCATGCTTATGGACCAGTCGCACGACTGAACCAGGAGACTGAATCAGTCGTACGATTGAAATATAAGACTGACCCAATCGCACGACTGAACCTTCAGTCGTGCGTATGACTCAGTCGCATGATTCAGTCGCACGACTGAACCATGCTAATGGTTCATTTGTGCGAATGAAAACCCATAACCTATAAATACCACTTAATTCGTGGAAAAACTTAAGAATTCGAAAAACTTGATACTCTTACGAACCCTAGCTGTCCAGAACGTCCAAGGAAGCCTCTCCAAGTTCATAGATCATTCTTGATCGATCTTTATTCGTTCATAGTGTTTAATTTCAATTGTATATTGATCGGGTAATTATTCTCACTGATTGGAACGTCAATCAAATAGGATTCCACACTATTTGATTCGGTATAAACGTAGAATTTGTTAGTATTCCGTATATACACGGTCTTGACAAATGGTATCAGAGCTTTAGCTCTTGATTTTGTGTTTGATTCAATAATAATTGTGTCAAAACTAACATTTTAACTCAAAAGAGTCATCTTTTTTAGTCCATGGGTGTTTTTTGACATTTCCAGGCATTAAAGTTGAAGTTTTTCGTCATACAACAGATTAGGGTTTCGGAGTGAATCATAATTCATGTCTAAGTGCCAAAAATTCGACTTTTTCAAACACAGCAGCCTTAGTCGCACGAATAGCACATTCGTATGATTAAACTCATTCGCTCCCTCCATTCGCACGACTGAACACCTTTAGTCGGTTGAGTCCATTCTCCTTGTTCATATGCACGACTAAATCAAATCGCACGATTGAATTCATTCGCACTCTTCATTCGCACGAGTGATCCATACACATTGTCCATTCATATGATTGAAGTTGTCCTGTTCTCAAAGTACAAAGTCTATACAAATGGAAGATCAGTTTTTAGCGTTTACTGCCGGGAAGGACTCATTCATCCAGAGCCTTCTTCTTCTTCTGGAGAATGAGATAGGAAATCACAATAAACCACCGAAGCTTATAACGTTGGATGACTATCCACAATGGAAATATTGGTTCGAGATTTACCTAAATGGAGTTGATCCTACCTCTGGACTTCTATAGAGATTGTTACACGGTACTAGTAAGCGCAAATGGAGTAAAGTTGACGTTGGGTGGAATGAGCGAGGCTTAGAAGATACTCTTCAATGCTGAGAAGGAAGTTTATGCCTTGCAGACTCAGTCAATCTCGAAAGACATCTTTCACCAGTTTTCTAAGAACAAACAGGCCAAAAAGTTATGGGAGGCATTAGAGAAGAGATACGATGGGAATGCGACATTAAAGGCACTAAAGGCAAATGCTCTAAAGAAGGAGTTTGATAATTTCTCCTCAATTGGAAATGAGAGCTGGATGACTTCATCGACAGGTTCTACCATCCGATGAATGAGCTGCACACTCATGGTGTAACGACATCTATGGAAGATAAAGTTTCAAGCTTTGTAGATGGTTTGCCTGAGAAATGGGATTCATTTGTCTCCAACCTGAGATAGAATGACTTACTTTCTATGTTGGACATAAATGACTTCATCTTGAAGTTGAGGGAGGAGGAACTGAGGATGAAGTACAAGTTAAAGAAAGGATCTTACGTTTAGAATCCTTCACTCTACAACTCGGTTCCCAATCCAGCTGGTTCAGGAGCACCACTTCAAACAGCTTTTGTGTCCAGTTCCGCGGCTCCTTCCCAATTCACTACTTCAAAACAAGAAACGTCTGGGTCATCATAGACTTAATACATAGTGCCTGAAGCCAAGACTACGAAGTTAAAGACCGAGATTCTTGGTAATATCACAATGGAGGTTGCAAAAGAGCACATGGACCTTCTTGCAGTAGTGGTTCAATCATATGAGAGTCTAGTTGCTGGGAAGGTTAGAAATTGTCACCTTGAAGATGAAGACTACGAGCAGGTTGATGAGAACGAGTTGGAAAGGATGGATAACATGTAGGCTCTAGCAAGTGTAGTTAGACAAGCTAAAAAGTTCGTTAAGAAGACGGGATAGAATCTAGTAGCCACAAAAGATACGACTTTTGGTTTCGACAAAACCAAGGTCCCCTGCTTTAATTGTGGTGAAAAGGGGCATTTTAAACGTGAATGTGTGAAGCCCAAGAAAACAGGAAATGGTAACCCATTTCCTACCCTCAACCGCCAAGACAAGGATATGGTTAGAACCAGTCCTTCAAATAAAGAGACTAAAGCACTAACTGCCCAAGGTGATGAAGGACAAGACTGCTCTTTGCGCTTTGTCTCTCCTAGAGAATCAAACATTGCTTTTGTCGAAGATTAGATGATGGGCCTGCCAGTGAAGGTGTGATTGCAGCTGAGCAAGCAACGTCAGATACAGAAGAAGCTGTAAACGTTGTAAACCACTTGGTTGAGGAAGAGCTAAAGCAACAAGCTCAGAATCTCGAACAACAAAAGAGTCTCCCTCTGCATTGATGGTTGATTGAACGGAATCCTCACAGGTAAGTTCTTTAGATCAACTATTTAATAAACATGCTTGTTCTGAATGTGAAAAATTTAGGGCAAGCATAGATGTAAAATTTGCTAGGTTATTAGAACACAATGATAACTTAGTAAATGACTTACAACTCTGCACTGAAGCTAATCATATATCAAGACAAAATGAGTGCAGTTTTAAAGAAAAGATAGAAATTTTGAGTAAACAACTAAGGGAAACCGAGGTTGTTGCCTTAAATCAACCTAATGATATAAAGTTTTATTTAAATTCATTAGAAGAAACCAAAAAGGAGAAATCAGTTCTGGAAGTCGAAGTTAATTCACTAAAACAAAAACTGCATAGTTGGGCTAGTTCTTCTCACATAGTAAAGAATTTAGTGAAAGAACGAAACAATGGGGAAAGTTTGGGATTCAAAGTAGTTCCACCCCCACATGAGATCCTCTTGAATGCAAAATGTAGACCTATAAATAACAACACAATTAAGGATCATGTGGTGTCTACTCCTCTTGTTAGTGATCCTGATTCCATGGATAAACTAGTGAAATCTGACACTAAATAGAAGGAGGCTACTTTGAAATCAAAAGGAAAGATGCCAGTTGAGAACTTAGATAATGCATTTAAAAGGGTTGATGTAAGGTTAGGTTCACCAAAGTCCATTTTAGAACCTAAACTGACTTAACCAGTTAACGACAAACGTATTAAACATCAAAGTCCAACCAAAGGGCACGTAAAAGATGTTCAAAACGTCAAAACAATTAATTTTGTTAACAAAGGTGAAACATCTAAAAGAGTAGTGACTAAACCAAACTAGACACACCACACACCTTCACTAATCTCAACAACACACAAAAGTTTTCCTCAATCTGTAGAAGCAAGATCTTGCTACAGTTATGGAAAACGAGGACATATTTCTACTAATTGTCCTTACTATCAGACACCCAGAAAGAAAATTGAACTTTATGATACATAACCAAATTCTTCTAAAATAAGATCTAACACTCCACCTAAGAGTGTTAGTGAATCAAAAGTTCAAACCATAAGTCAGTCGTCTGTTTACTACAAATAAGCCTTACACAAAACTGGCTTATGGAAAGAAAAATGAAGTATAGGGTCTGATAGTGAAAATGATAAGAAGAAAGATATGCTCTCATCCTCAAAAAGAAAATGGGTTGAGATTATGATGTGTGATTCATCTGGGTCACCCAAGCCAGTTAAGGCTTGGGTCCCAAATCTGATCTGACAAGTTTCTTTGACTGTGTAGGGTGTCCGCTACAACACTATCACTAATACCTAGATTATTGATAGTGGGGCGTCCAGGCACATAACAGGAAATCTGTCCCTCCTTTTCAACGTCAAACAAATCAAAGGGGGACATGTTTCATTTGCTGGGAACAAAGGAGGCTACATCATAGCACAAGGAGAAGTTGTAACGAGAAAGTAAAGTTTGAAAAGGTAAACCAGATTCAACAACTTCAGAATAATTTACTTTCAGTTTCTCAAATCTGTGATAAAGGTTTTAAGGTTGTATTTGACAACAAGAAGTGCTATATGTTAAAGAAGGAATATGTGATTGAGGAGGATAAGGTTCTCATGCCAACTTCAAGATATAATGACCTTTATGTCTTGGATCTATCAAAAGCATGCATAACTAATCACATGGTTCAATGCTTCTTGGCAACGAAAATTGAGAGAGATTCAGCCTCGTAGCATAGGAGAATGGGGCACATCAATCCTAGAAAGATGAATCACTTGATTGAGAATGATCTAGTGAATGGTGTAAATGTTAAGAACTTCCAGCTTCCATCCTTCTATATAACTTGCAAGAAAGGGAAACAGACCAAGAAGGCTGATAAGGCAAAGAAAGTCAACTCTATTGATATGCCTCTCAAGCTTCTGCACATGGATCTGTTTGGCTCTGTTAGCACAAAGAGCATTATAGGAGATTTGTATTGCTTTGTAGTAACAGATGACTACTCAAGATTCTCTTCGGTGATGCTTCTGAAAGCCAAATCAAAAACTTTTGAATCATTCAAACATCTGGTAACTACATTGGAATCACTCTACAAGCTAAAAGTTAGGCAGATTCGATCAGACAACGACACTGAATTCAAGAACTATAAGGCCCTGTTTCTCAGGACGCTTACATCTGGTCGATCATCACACACAAAACGTACATTTTCATTTATCTAACGTAAAACATTGCAGCGAAAACATTCAAAAATGACATTTCATTTCATTATAAAAGCTTTTGCCAAATAATACATCATTAACCAGTTATAAAATACATTATTGCATTACATCGCAAAAGCATTATATAAATGGATACCATCCTGAAAGAGCTAAGTAGCCACGTCGTGCCATCCTCAGCAACATTACCTGCCAACTGGAAACACATAAAAGTCAACGTTACTGAGTAAGTTCTAGTTTTATAATAAAACATGTTTTATCTTTCGTTAAAAACCGTGCTTTACTTTCACGCAATCATACATCATACGTACACATAGATAATAATGATATTATCTTCATTATTAGTTCTTTCATCATTACATCTTTTCCTCTCATCAAGACCATGAACTTTACCCTTCACGCTCATGGTACTGGGCCTAATCATAGACCTTCATTCACGGTGCACAGCACCTCTAGCCACAGTACCTAAGATAAAGTTCAGGTATAGCATTGTCATGTACTATGCCCTTCATGCTCATGGTACTGGACCTAAGCCTATCGTAGACCTTCATTCATGGTGCCCAGCACCTTGGGCCACAGTACCTAAGGTAAGCAACAATGGTTCCATACAAATGGTCAATCACAAAGAAAGACCCCAATGTGCATCCTCCGGGGTAGTGAACCCACACACCGTTAGGCTAATACCTTTTAATGGTGTGTCCCGACATACAAGGCTTGCAAGACTTTCTTTACTTTCATCATTTATTAATGCAAACATTCTTCCTTCATGTTCCTCTTTTCTCTATCTTTCATTTTACATTACGTAATACTTTCATTTCATTCATTAACATTCAACATAAAGTCACGGGAAAGATAAACATACATCATAACACGGAACGTCAACATACACAGTCATCATCATCATACAGGGCAACATCATACATACACAACATACATTATGCATAAACATGCAACATCATCATGCCCAACATAACCCTTTAGACCTCATCGGTCATCTTACATGTACTTACGAGAACTTTCACATCAAAACTTACATTTGCACCTTCCCTCGAAAGTTAGTAATTAAACTATGCTTTCCTAGGGTACACCAGCCCTACTGGGGCGTATGGGCACCCTTCAGCCGCATGGCCTCCAGGCGTTTGAACATCATGCGATTGGACCAATGCGGATGAACACCTATGCGAATGAACACCCAATCGTGTGAATGACCCTAATGCGGATGAGTCCTATGCGAATGGACGTAATGCGGATGGAACTAATACGGATGAGCATTTGTGCGAATGGGCTCTCAGTCGTGTGAATGAACTCTCAGTCATGTGAATGAACCCCAATCGCATCTCAATCGGCCGTATGGCCTCCATTCGGTCGCCTAGCCCTAGCTGATGCAGAATGCAGTTCATCCTGAACCCAATCTGCCATTTTCGACCTCCAAGCTCATCCAAAACCATTGTAAGCCCAAATTAACCATCCTAAACCTTAGGAATGCATACCACAACACCATTCAAGCACAAGCAAGCCTAAACACAAGACCCAAACGAATCATACACATACCCACCCATACATAAAAGGGTCAAAAACACACACTTCAAAACCCGATTTTCAGATGTGTTCCAGCCCTAAAATCATTCAAAAACGTGTAAAAGAGGGGTCCTAGAACTCACAAAAACGACCACAACAAGAAGAGCTTCAATTAGACCCGCTACACTTTGATTTTGCTCTCTTGAATCAACTCGAACCAACTTTTCTCCTTTTTCTCTCTTTTTTCTTTCTTTGCTGAAATTTTGGAGATGTGGGGAGGGTGTGGGCCGCCTCCCCTCTTATTCCCCTTCTCTTCCAAACTTTCTCGCATTTTGGCAAGTTTGGTCCCCCAACTTTGGACTTTATTTCTCTTTCTTCTTTCGTCGGCTTCAAAGTAAATAAATAACCAGGTCTTACAAGTCCACCCCCTTAAATAGGTTTCGTCCCTGAAAGCTGTTATTCCTTGAACAAACATGGCTAATGTCATGTCATTTATTCCTCAGTCTCCCATGTTGACTCGGATCCTTTCCAGTGCTTCCACTATACATGTATAAGAGGAACCACTTTATTTCTCAGCCTCTTCTCTTTTCGGTCGATGATTGCCACCGGTTGCTCCACATAATTGAGTTGTTCGTCTACTTTGATATCCTCCAGTGGAACAATTATATCTTCATCTGCCAAGCACTTTCTCAAATGAGATACATGGATTGTCGGGTGAATTCCACTTAACTCATCTCGTAGCTCCAGTCTATAGGCTACATCCCCTACTCGAGCAATGATTCGGAAAGGCCCTATATACCTCGGGCTCAACTTGCCCCGCTTCCTGAATCGGATGATCCCCTTCCAAGGTGAGACCTTCAACATAACCCGGTCACCCATCTGGAACTCAATCGGTCTGCGTCGTTTATCAGCATACGACTTCTATCTATCTTTGGCTTCCTTCATGAAGGCCTTGATCTTTGAAAGCTTCTCAGTCGTAGCCTCGATTACCTCGATGCTCCCTGACTCCTTCTGACCAATATCACCCTAACAGACGGGTGTTCTGCATCTCCTACCATATAGCATCTCATAGGGTGGCATACCAATGCTGGCATGATAGCTGTTGTTGTATGAGAATTCAGCTAACAGTAAGTAGTCATCCCAACTTTCCCCAAAATCAATAACACATGCCCGAAGCATGTCCTCCAATGTCTGAATGGTCCTCTCGAACTGACCATCAGTATGGGGATGACAAGCCGTGCTAATATGTAGCCTTATCCCCTTGGCGTCGTCGAATTTCTTCCACAATTTGGATTTAAACCGGGTGTCACGATCAGACACAATAGACACCGGCACATCATGACGAGTTACAACCTCCTTGATGAAAAGATCAGGCAACCTCTCAAATGAATATGTCTCGCGGATCGGTAGGAAGTGAGCACTCTTCATCAAGCGGTCAACAATCACCCATATAGCATCATACCCATTCGGAGTACGCGGCAGCTTCTTAATGAAATCCATGGTGATGTGCTCCCACTTCCATTCCGGTATATCCAAAGGTTGGATATTCCCATACGTCTTTTGATGCTCGGCTTTCACCTGTAGACAAGTAAGGCATTTACTCTCATACTCCACCACATCACGTTTCATACCCGGCCACCAATAATCTTTCTTCATATCTTGGTACATTTTTGTGGCATCTGGATGAATGGAATATCGAGTCTTGTGAGCCTCATCCATGATCCTCATGCGTATATCTCCAAAACGAGGAACTCACACCCGTCCAAATTGGGTTTTAACACCAAGTGTGTTCTCACCCAATTCTGCTACCAGGCCTCTCATTATTTTAGAGTTAAGATGATCTTCTTTTAATGCCTCATCTTGAAACTCCTTAACTTGCTTCATCACGTCAGAGCTCGTTATTAGTTGATACGCCTTCACCCGAATCGGCTCGGGCCACTCTTTTCGGCTAAGGGCATCAGCCAACATATTGGCTTTTGCCGGATGGTAGTGGATCTCACAATCATAATCCTTTATAAGTTACAACAACTGTCACTGCCTCATGTTCAGATCCTTTTGCTCAAAGAAGTACTTCAAGCTCTTATGGTTAGTGTAAATGGTGCACTTCGTCCCGTAAAGATAGTGCCTCCAAATCTTTAGTGCCAAGATCACGGCTGCTAGCTCCAAGTCATGAGTAGGATAATTGACCTCATGAACCTTCAACTGTCGGGATGCATAAGCTATAACCTTCCCTCTTTGCATTAACACACACCCCAACCCTGAGTAGGAAGCATGAGAATAGACCACCAGATCTTCACTTCCATCGGGTAATGACTGAACAGGAGCTTAAGTAAACCTCGCCTTCAATTCCTCGAACGCCTTCTCTTGAGCTTGACCCCATACAAACTTTACATCTTTCCGGGTCAACTTAGTTAGTGGAGAAGCGATCTTGGAGAAGTCTTGAATGAATCTTTTGTAGTAACCCGCCAAACCTAAGAAACTACGAATATCAGATGGTGTCTTTGGAGACTTCCATTGCATTAGTTCCTCCACCTTTGCTCGGTCCACCATAATCCCGCAAGGATTCACCACATGACCCAAGAACTGAACCTCGCGCAACCAAAACGCGCACTTGGAGAACTTAGCGCACAAAAACTCTGGAATATGACCGACATGCTCCTCTTCATTCTTTGAATAAATCAGGATATCATCAATAAACACGATCACTGATTTATCCAACATCGGCCGACACACTTGATTCATCAAATCCATAAAAGCAGCTGGCGCATTGGTCAAACCAAAAAACATGACAAGAAACTCATAGTGACCATAACGTGTGTGAAAAGCTGTTTTAGGAATATCCTGCTCTTTCACCTTCAACTGATGATAGTCAGATCGAAGGTCTATCCTTGAAAACCAACCGGCACCTTGAAGCTGATCAAACAAATCATCAATTCTCAGTAAGGGGTATCCGTTCTTCACCGTCAACTTGTTCAGCTCACGGTAGTCAATACACATCCTCATACTACCGTCTTTCTTCTTTACGAATAAGACCGGAGCACCCCAAGGAGAGATACTCGATCAAATGAACCCCTTGTCAAGCAGCTCTTGCAACTGCTCCATCAACTCCTTCATCTTAGCCGGGGCCAACCGATACGGTGCCTTGGCAACAGGTTAGGCACCCGGTACCAGATCAATCTGAAACTTGATCTCTCGGTCAGGTGGCACTCCTGGTAAGTCTTCTGGGAACATGTCCAGAAAGTCACACATAACTAGTACATCAGACAGTTGTGGTGTTGGCGTATCCACATCCTTTACATAAGCCAAGTAGGCGCTACATCCACGCCTCATACACTTCCCGCCACCGCCATTGAGATCACTTTCGGAATTGTCGTGACCCGATCCCCATAAATAGTTACTGAACACCCGTCAGGCACAGTCAAACGAATCATCTTCTTGCGACATACAATGCTTGCCTTAGAGTCCGCCAACCAATCCATCCCAAGAACCAAATCAAAACCACCCAAGGTCATCACGAACAGTTTAACAGGAAACTTATGACCTTCTAGCTCCACATCACAGTTCTCTATTATCTCAGAAATCCTGGTAGACTTACCTATGGCAGTTTCTACATCAAAGGGTGCATCAACATGTCTACTACTAACAGGCAGCTTAGCAGAGAAAGCAGCAGAAATAAAACTTTTACCGCACCCGAATCAAATAACACAGAAGCTAAAGTTTGGTTCACTAGAAATGTACCGGACACAACATCAGGGTCCGTCCTAGCTTCCTCCTGTGTCATGGTGAATGCCCTGGCACTCGCCCTCGGTCCTTCACTCCCGTCTTCTTTGCCCTAGGGCCCTCCCCCCTCAGCTTCTTACAATCCTTACTTATGTGACCCTCTTCACCATAGTTAAAGCAGCGGACCACACGACAGTCCCTTACCATGTGCCCCGCCTTCCCACATTTAAAGCAAAAGTTCGACCCAAACCTACATTTCCCACTATGCTCTCTCCCACACCTACCACACTTCTTCATACCCGCCCCCGACGCGACCACAGAACGATTGTCCAACCTTGCCTTCTTGTTACCCATCGAGGCATCACCCTGACCAAACCTCTTTCCATTCCAGTTTCGATCACCTCTACCCTTCCTGCTACCTTCAGCCACCACCACTACAACCCTCTCATCATGTAACCTCCCTGCCAAATCCACCACCGACCTAAACGTGCTCAGTAGGGTAGCGATCATATGCCTGCGAATATCCGCTGGCAAACCCTGAATGTACCTCTTAATCTTCCGTGATAGAGGCGTCACCTGATCCGGCACTAGACGTGCCATCTCGTTGAACTTTGTGGTGTACTGCTGGTGTGTCATGGTTCCCGCCTCCAGTTGCAGGAACTCCCTCTCAACCTTGTCCATTTCCCAATGAGGACAGAACTCCTCAATCACCAACATTTTTAGCTCCGACCATCTCATTCTTCCAATAGCCCTACTACCCTCAGCTTGGACTATATTGTCCTACCAGCACAGAGCCGAGTCCACAAAAGAGTGGGCAGGAAACTTTACCTTCTGATCCTCCAACACTCGCTGATGTTCAATACCGCTTCTATTTCTCTCACCCACCAGTGAGCAGTAGCAGCAGTTCCATTCCCATCAAAAGTAGAGGGCTTGCATCATTGAAATGCTCCATAATTACAGCCTCATGCCGCCTCGTGCCACCTCCTGCACAGGCTCTTCTTCTTCCTCTTCATCATCAGATAGAACCATTTCAGGCTTTGGTTGTTCCTGTCCTCTCGAGGACCTCTTCCCCTCTTGTCTTTCCCCTTCTCATACTGCCTTGATAACTTTAGTCACTACAGACGGTAAGATCGTCTGCATGACCTCATGAACTTCTTCTACAACAGCCTCCTTTACTGAGGCTCTCAGATTGGAGTTCTCGTCTCCACCCTCCGGATGAGGGGTCTCTAGTTCTTTGTGAACCACCTTTTCCATTCTAGGTCTTCCTCTCTTGGGTCGCGGCTCAGCACCAAGCCCATCATGACCACCACCACGAGAGGCTTTCGATGGTCTACACTGGCCATTCACACGCACACTGAAAGATTCAAACACCAACACGGTCATTCAAGGAAACATCTCAGTTTATGTCAAGTATAGTAAGTCCCTAATTACAGCGGCCAATTGTGATTAGCCACTTACTTTACTCTTCATACCCCAAGAATTACCTATCCTGACTACATTAGTATCTAAATCTACAAACAACATATAATCCACACAACATGCGCACATAATACCAGTTAACATTACAAAAATACATGATGGCACGCAGCTACTCAGATTGACATCTCTTCCCCTTCCGTCCCATTCTCAGTTTAGGTTAAGGTTTATTTTGAAAATTTACCCATTTCACTTAAACTTTGGCTCTGATACCAACTTGTAAGGCCCCATTCCTGGGACGCTTACAGCTGGTCGATCATCGCACATAAAACGTACATTTTCATTTATCTAACCTAAAACGTTGCAGCGGAAACATTCAAAAATGACATTTCATTTCATTATAAAAGATTTTTCCAAATAATACATCGTTAACCAGTTACAAAATACATTGTTGCATTACATCGCAAAAGCATTATATAAATGGATGCCATCCCAAAAGAGCTGAGTAGCCACCTCATGCCATCCTCAGCAACATTACCTGCCAACTGGAAACACATAAAAGTCAGCGTTGCTAAGTGAGTTCTATTTTTATAATAAAACATGTTTTATCTGTCGTTTAAAAACCGTGCTTTACTTTCATGCGATCATACATCATATGTACACATAGATAATAATGATATTATCTTCATTATTTGTTCTTTCGTCATTACATCTTTTCCTTTCATCAAAACCATGAACTTTACCCTTCATGCTCATGGTACTGGGCCTAAGCCTATCATAGACCTTCATTCATGGTGCACAACACCTCTGGCCATAGTACCTAAGATAAATTTTAGGTATACCAATGTCATGTATTATTCCCTTCATGCTCATGGTATTGGACCTAAGCCTATCATAAACCTTCATTCACGGTGCCCAGCACCTCAGGCCACAGTACCTAAGGCAAGCAACAATGGTTCCATACAATTGTCAATCACAAAGAAAGACCCCAATGTGCATCCTCCCGGGGTAGCGAACCCGCACACCGTTGGGCTAACACCTTTTAATGCTGTGTTCCAACATACAAGGCTTGCAAGACTTTCTTTACCTTCTTCAATTATTAACGCATGCATTCTTCCTTCATGTTCCTTTTTTCTTTATCTTTCACTTTACGTTACATAATACTTTCATTTCATTCATTAACATTCAACATAAAGTCACGGGAAAGATAAACATACAAGGAACGTCAACATACACAATCATCATCATCATACAGGGCAACATCATACATACATAACATACATCATGCATAAACATGCAACATCATCATGCCCAATATAACCCTTTAGACTTCATAGGTCATCTTTCATGTACTTACAGGAACTTTCACGAACTTACATCTGCACCTTCCCCTGAAAGTCAGTAATTAAACTATGCTTTCCTAGGGTACACCAGCCCTATTTGGGCGTATGGGCACCCTTCAATCGCATGACCTCCAGGCAACTGAACATCATGTGATTGGACCAATGCGGATGAACACCTATGCGAATGAAACTAATGCGAATGGACTCAATGCGTATGAGTCCCATGCGAATGCACCTAATGCGGATGAGCATTTATACGAATGGGCTCTCAGTCGTGCGAATGAACTCTCAGGCATGCAAATGAACCCGAATCGCAACTCAATTTTAACCATGCTATCCTTTCACCATCTCAAAGCCTATCAAATCCAAAGCAACAAACCATATAATCCATGATAAAAATCTTGATGCCTCCATATCTACTTCAGCTCCTGTTATAGAAGAATGTAGTATATCATCAAGGACCCATCAAACAAAAGAGCAAACCATTAAGACCAACTAATCACCCAATTAGATCAAAGTTACAAAAAAAGTTGTGCAAAAAGAAGATATTTCTAATGAAGAAGACATTGAATACTCCAAAGTGTTTTTATTCACTAAATAGAACAAGCTTATTTAGAAATTTCATTAGAGGATTAAAAGGCTCAAAGGAAAACTGAAAGCAAAAGATGAAAAAAATACACAAGCTTGAAGCTAATTATCCAATTTCTAAAAAAACAGCTTGATCAATCAAAGAAAAAAGTTAAGGCAAAAGTTGAAAAGTTAATGTAAGGTTTATAGAAAGGCCCATGCACCTAAAACAACCCAAGTGCTTCCTGCATGCATGCACGTGGTACTTAGTAGAAGTTGCTTCGTAAGCTTTTAGACTCTACACAAGAAATTATTCTAAGTATGAATCTTCTGAAGTCAAGACCAATATCTTCCGAAGCCAAAACTGAAGTCTTTCAAAGCATCAAAGACAAAGTGTTCCAAAGCTAATGAAATGATGACTGATTTCTTTCGAAGACTTTGAATAACATGCTTTCTCTCATGTACGTTTATATAAAGCTGATAAACTTTCCACTGTAACTTTGAAGACTCACCAATTTATATAAGTTGGTGAAAGGTCCATGCTTTTTGCAACTGTACATTGAGGTCTTGAGTCTGTAACTTTCTACTTTATGTACTTTATCCTTTTTGTAATATATTAGGATGTGAGTTATGCAATGTCATAGTCACTAGGCAAAATATAAATTTGTCTTCTGACTTTACATTGATCTTGTTATATGGATTAGTATTTCCAGTTGGCCTTCAAAGTATGAATGACTGTAGGGTGTAGTATAAAGTATCTCAGGTTCTTGTATCTTTGAGATATGCTTTGTAACATTTGTGAAAGAACTTGAGAGCAATATACAACATTCTTGAAAACCATTACTTTGTTGTTTGTTCATAAGTTTATGTCTCTTGTTTTGCTTGTGTTCATAGTATCATCATATAAGTCCCAGTTCCCTATTTGATCTGTTAAGAGCTCCAATACTATCCTCATTGTGAGACTAATTATATGGCCATCCCTTAAATGGTCCTACAGTTAAACATAACAAGATTAGATGTGGCATACTTGAGAAATCAAACAAATGCTATAGATGATGAGATTGATTCATTGAAAAGAATATCAATGAACAAGTGAGGAAACCAAGAAATTGAATAGAGAATTACTAGTCGTTAAAAAGAAAAGTTTGAAAGATGATGATGATTACAAATATAAGGGTCAAAGAGATGAATGGGATCCTATCAACACAAAACAGCCAAAAAAAAGTCTCTTAACAAATCAAGCAAAACAAGTTCCCATGATCAATCAAGTTTTAATGAAGAAGTAAATGTGGATAACAAGTACAACATAATGATCAATCTATCATTATACAAGAGGCTAGATATACCTTAGATCAATTGTTTAGGGATGACAATCCATTTGAAAGCATGAATTATTCACCAATCCTAAGGCAATATTTCTACATAGAAGATCCTCAACAACAACATTCTTGAAAACCATTACTTTGTTGTTTTTTCTTAAGTTCCTGTCTCTTGTTTTGCTTGTGTTCATAGTACATCATATAAGTCCTAGTTCCCTATTTGATTGTTAAGTGTTCTAATACTCTTCTTACTATGAGAATGAGTGTATTGATCATTGATGGGTTTGTTAGAAGATAAAAATCAAAGTTTAACCTCTTAAACTTTCTGAAAAACGCAACGGATATATATTTTGAAACATGATTATAAAACTGAAAAATCATGTTCTTTAGGTGACAAATATATGTATAAAACAAACCCATATTCCAAAGGATCATATTATGTGAATAAGCAAGCTATGAAAACATAAAACGAGCATTATGGACAACCATATAGAGGCTGCCATAAACTACCTTTCAGCAGCTCAAAAGGGTCGAAATCTTTGAAGATGATGATGGTTTTTGAGCAGCAATCCTTCAAGGTGGAGGACCTCAAGCTTGTAATACCCACAAGGTCTTCAAATACCTAGCTAGTTAGGAAGCTTGACACCAAAGTTCTACCCCAAGGAACCATCAAAACACGAAATTTTCAGCCTCCTTTTGAGCTGGAAAAATCCGAAAATAGTCTAGCCTTGTAGAGAACTTTTGTTGCTTAAGTGTGTGTTAGAGAAGGTGAGATGATGGAAAAGTGTTCAAGTGAGTAATGTCACTCAAGAACCAAGACAAAAAATGGGTGTTTGAAGGCTAAGGGCGGCCGAAATTAGCCCATTTCAAATGGGTTTCCCACCCATTTCAAGTTTTATAAAATTAACTCTTTCGATCCCTTAAATTTATAAGATTAAAACTTATTTTAATTTTATAACATTAACACAATTTTATTTTTCATTATTTAACCAACTTAAATAATGAAAAAAATAAATATCTCACGAATAAATTATCCATATAATGTTGTTCTATCACAAAAGCAATAATTTAGAAAACCCGTTTTCTAAATTGGTGTTAATATTTATTTGTATGATCTTATCAACAAACAAATATTTATTGGTGTATGTTTGGCTTGTTATTGGGTATGACCCGACTTGGATCATAACGTACTAACCACATCAATCTTGTATGTGTCTTGGGCATATGGGGTCCAACAGTCTTCCACTTGCACAAGGTTCATAGAAGATTGATGCAAGCAGTAAATACCGCCTAACAATGATTTACTACCCTTAATACGTATGACTAGGTGCCATTCAATAACATCATCTCCTTCAAGTACCATACTTGAAATGTTTTAGGTGAATCAATCATCTATCCCTTTGTCGTAGATGTCATGTTAAATCCTAGAGACACAGAGTGATCATTCTCCATTGATTTAACTTTATCAGGCCTTAGACATCTTACTCTCAACAAATAAGAGGACAAATCCCTTCTTGACTACATACGTCTCTCACAATTACCTTATATCATACCTGAAACCAGACCTATGTACTGCCATATTTCAGATCAGTGAAGAACTGAGTCAAAGTATAATATTGGGTAAATATCAAGACCCAATATGTATCTCAGGTTAGAGGATACCAAATGATGTTCGCCTTTACTCAAAATTACTTATGATCAATCAGGAAGATTCCATGTAGTAATATTTGAGATGCAGGTCAGTCCAATATTTGCATCCCACAAATATCTATGAACCTTGGCAGCAATCGTTTGCTCTATATTCATCCATATGAATATCTACCAATCCAAATTCATAATAATCTTACCCTCATACTTGTTCCCACAAGTCTGAACGACTACAGACATTTAGAGTAAACAATTTACTCATGGATTAAACATGCTAAACTGGAATATTAATTGAAACATTATAACCAAATAATTTTATTCAAATAATAAAAAGTTCCACATATCCAAATACAAAATTACAGATCAAATCCAATCACTAGAATATCAAAGTCCCATGGCACAAGTATGACCTTCATGCTTTTCCTTTTCAAGGAGCTTCGTGAGAGGATCCGTAATGTTTTGATCCGTGTGAACTTTGCGAATACATATCTTTCCCTTTTCAACTTCATCTCGTATGTAGTTTAATCTCCGCTCAATGTGCCCAGTCTTTTGATGAGCACGAGGTTCCTTGATTTGGGCAATCGCACCCTCGTTATCACAAAAGATCGTTAGGGGGTCATGAATGGAAGGGATAACCCTAGATTGGCAATGAATTTCTTCAACCATGCAGCTTCTTGAGCACCCAATGAGGCAGCGACGTATTCTGATTCTGTAGTTGATAGAGCCACCACATCCTGTTTGGAGATCTTCCAAGAGACAGCTCCTCCATTCAGAATGAAAATATATCCCGATTGTGACCGTGAATCATCACGATCAGTTTGGAAACTTGCATCCGTGTAACCTTTTACAACGAGTTCCTCATCACCAGATCCATAGATTAGGAACATATCTTTTGTCCTCCTTAGGTACTTAAGTATGTTCTTAACAGCCATCCAATGACTGTTTCCAGGATTTTGCTGGTATTGGCTTGTCATGCTTAAGGCGCATGATACGTCCGGTCGAGTGTATATCATTACATACATGATGAATCCAATAGCAGATGTGTATGGGATTACCTTCATTTTATCTTACTCATCCTTTGAGCTAGGACATTGAGTCGTACTCAATATCGTTCCTCTTTGAATAGGTACCGTACCTTTCTTAGAGTTCTCCATCTTGAACCTTTTCAAGATTTTATCAATGTATGCACTTTGATTTAAACCAATCAACCGCCTTGATCTATCCCTATAGATCTTTATTCCCATAATATATACGGCCTCACCAAGATCCTTGATGGAAAAACAACTTCCAAGCCAGGTTTTTACACCTTCCAAGGTGGGAATGTCATTTCCAAATAGTTGAATGTCATCAACATATAATACTAGGAAAGTGATGATGCTCCCACTAGCTTTCTTATATACACAAGCTTCATCGGCGTTCTTGATGAATCCAAATTTGATTACTTCTTCATCAAAATGGTGATTCCAACTTCTTGATGCTTGTTTCAAGCCATAGATTGATTTCTTTAACTTGCATACTTTATTAGGATGTTTTGGATCGACAAAACCTTCAGGCTGAACCATATAGACATCTTCCTCAAGATATCCATTTAGGAAAGCGGTTTTGACTTCCATTTGCCAAATCTCATAATCATAATGAGCAGCTATGGCAAACAATATCCTTATAGACTTTAGCATCGCAACAGGTGAGAAGGTTTCATCATAATCAACCCCTTGAGTTTGAGTGAAACCTTTTGCTACAAGTCTAGCCTTATAAATATCCAAGTTTCCATGCATATCGGTTTTCTTCTTGAAAACCCACTTACTTCCAACTACTTTGGAGTTAAGAGGTGGTACAACGAAGTCCCATACTTGATTGTCATACATGGATTTCATTTCAACGTTCATGGCTTCAAGCCATTTGTCACAATCCAAATTGGACATTGCATCATGATAGGTGGTTGGTTCATCAGAATCTACCACATAGCATCCATCTACAAAAAACCATATCTTTCAGGTGGATTACTAATTCTACTAGATCTGCGAACGTTTTGTGTATATTGATCAACCACTTGATCATCCTCAACATCCTCATGTTGAGTGCTAGTTTCAACCAAACGTGCATCGGGTTGGGGTTCTTGATCCTCCTCAAGATCCACTGTTCTACTGCTAGTTTCTTCCATAAGGAACTTTGCTTCTAAGAACTCACCCTTTCGAGCAACAAACACCTTTTGTTCCAGGGGATCATAGAAATAATATCCCATAGAATCTCTAGGATATCCAACAAAGATACACTTGGTGGATCGGACTTCCAATTTGGTTAGAAGATAAAATCAAAGTTTAACCTCTTAAACTTTCTGTAAAACACAGCGGATATATATTTTGAAACATGATTATAAAACTGAAAAATCATGTTCTTTAGGTGACAAATATATGTATAAAACAAACCATATTCCAAAGGATCATATTATGTGAATAAGCAAGCTATGAAAACATAAAACGAGCATTATGGACAGCCATATAGAGGCTGCCATAAACTACCTTTCAGCAGCTCAAAAGGGTCGAAATCTTTGAAGATGATGATGGTTTTTGAGCAGCAATCCTTCAAGGTGGAGGACCTCAAGCTTGTAATACCCACAAGGTCTTCAAACACCTAGCTAGTTAGGAAGCTTGTCACCAAAGTTCTACACCAAGGAACCTTCAAAACATGAAATTTTTAGCCTCCTTTTGAGCTGGAAAAATCCGAAAATAGTCTAGCCTTGTAGAGAACTTTTGTTGCTTAAGTGTGTGTTAGAGAAGGTGAGATGATGGAAGAGTGTTCAAGTGAGTAATGTCACTCAAGAACCAACACAAAAAATGGGTGTTTCAAGGCCAAGGGCGGCCAAAATTAGCCCATTTCAAATGGGTTTCCCACCCATTTCAAGTTTTATAAAATTAACTCGTTCAATCCCTTAAATTTATAAAATTAAAAACTATTTTAATTTATAACATTAACACAATTTTATTTGTCATTATTTAACCAACTTAAATAATGAAACAAATAAATATCTCACGAACAAATCATCCATATAATGTTGTTCTATCACAAAAGAAATAGATTAGAAAACCCATTTTCTAAATAGGTGTCAATATTTATTTGTATGATCTTATCAACAAACAAATATTTATTGGTGTATGTTTGGCTTGTTATTGGGTATGACCCAACTTGGATCATAATATACTAACCACATCAATCTTGTATGTGTCTTGGGCATGTGAGGTCCAACAATCATCCCTTAAGCAGTCCTGCAATTGGTATCAAAGCATTCCAGGATCTTGATTGTAAGATCTTACAATCTTAGATCCCTCAGTCTCAGGAAATACTTAACATCTTAAGTGGCAGCTCATATAAAGGCTAATATAGAAACCAAAACCATGGTGCCAAAGAATTGGTATCAAAGCATTCCCCACTGATCACTCTTGAAGACTTTGATACTTGGTGCCAAAGAATGTAAGGCTTCGTTAAGTCTTAAGACTCTTGGATATGGGAGCGTTGAGGTAGTCGAGGCTACAACTGAGAAGCTGGAAAGGATCAAAGCCTTTATGAAGGAAGCCAAGGATAGATAGAAGTCGTATGCCGACAAGAAACGTTGACCGATTGAGTTCGAGGTGGGTGATAGAGCTATGCAGAAAATCTCACGTTGGAAGGGCATCATTCGGTTTACGAAGAGGGGCAAGTTGAGCCCGAGATACATAGGGCCTTTTCGAATCATTGCTCGAGTAAGAGAGGTGGCCTATAGGTTGGAGTTGCCCAATGAGTTAAGTGGAATTCATCAGACATTCCATGTATCTCATTTAAGAAAGTGTTTAGCCAAGGAGGATATGGTGGTGCCACTTGAGGATATTGTAGTGGATGAACGGCTCAATTATGTAGAGCAACCAGTGGCGATCATTGATCCCAAATTGAAGAGGCTAAGGAATAAGGTGGTTCCCTTGGTGCATGTACAATGGAAGCACAGGAAGGGATTAGGGGTCCACTTGGGAAGTTGAGGAAGAGATGAGGCAATATTACCCTCAACTATTAAGCGACTAACAGGTTTCAAGGACGAAACATAAATAAGGGGGTGGACTTGTAACGCCTTAAATAAAGTCTAAGTGAGCCACTTAATAATAATACGCTTAGCAGGGATTATTTATAGAAAATAAGCGGGTAATGGAGTATAGACCAAGTTAACTTTTAGGGTTATGTGTTCGGCGAGTTAAAGGTCCCGAGAACGCCTAGTATATATAAAAGGATCAGCTTGAGCAAACTCTCATTTGCAACTTAACACCCCAATTTCTAGAGAGAGAGAGAGAGTAGAGAGAGAAAGTGGAGAGAATTGAAGATTTAAGGCTTGGTTGATCACGAGACTAAAGATCGGTGTTTTTGGGCATCCAAACAACAAGAAAAGACCAAGAATCTACGTAAGAAACATCATTTAATCTTTCATTTTAATGTAAACCCGGATTCTAGGGCTTGGGTTTGTTGGACCAGAAGAACCAATGAGCCTGATCAGAAAAACCTCTAACTCCCACAGACATTACAACTGCTGAAGAAGATCACAACAGCTGAAGACATGAGCTGATTACAAGGTCAGAAGACAAAGTCTGAAGACAAGATCTGAAGATTTCTACTAAAGACAAAGTCTGAAAGTAAAGTACTAAAGACAAAGTCTGAAAGTGAAGTACTGAAGACAAAGTCTGAAGCTATCAGCTGAAGACAACGTCTGAAGTAAAAGTCTGAAGAACAAAGACTGAAGACCAGAGTGATCAGTAGTTGTCACAACAGCTGAAGTTATTAACTTCAGTAGTTGTGATGGTTTTCCTTTTCAGTACATGTAATTTACCTTTTCAGTGGTTTATAGTTTCAGTAGTTTTAGTTCAGTAGTTTTATGTTTTTGTACTTAGCACTCTGAGATGTGATCAGTTGTTGAGAACATTCTCAGTAGTTTGCATAGTTCAGTTGTTTTTGTATAAATCTGTTAGATGTCACTATCAAGTGACATGAGCAGATGTCACATTCCTTATATAAGGAATGTTGACCTAATTGTAACGTGTGACATTCAGCCACCATGAAAGTATTTGAATGAAATATTCCTTTTGCAGAATTCTATCTCTCTATAACCGTGTGCTTTTCTATTGAATATCAATTGAGTTCTTGCTAAATTGTCTAATTCATTGTTCGAATTCCACTGCAACCTACTCTAATTGATCAAACTTAGATCACTGATCCTAACAGGGTTGTTGAAAGTGGCAAAGATTCGCCCAAAACTCACGTCTTTGTGTAAGAAAACATGTAAAAAGCTTAGATATAGCTTATTGGGTGATAAACCAAGGCTTTGGATGTAAAATATTGAGGTTTTGGGACAAAAAGGGTTGGTTTGTAATTTTCAGTCCGTTCTACGAAACTGGGTGTTCATCCCGCGAAATTATGTATTTGTCTGGCAAAACTATGAACTTTCCTGCGAAACTATAGTTTCGCAGATAGTTTCGCAGACATGAGTTTCCAACAAAAGTTGGTGAAACTAGCAGCAAAACTGGCAGCGAAGATGCTAGCAAAACTGCCAGCGAAACTGCTAGCGAAATTAGCAACGAAACTGCTAATCATCCAGCAAAATTAGCAGCGAAATTAGGCATAATTTAACTCATTGGAGGTTAACTTATCTGCAGGCTGTGTAGTGCAACCCTTGCTTTGAAAGCTTGATTGCGAAGCTACTCATCAAGTCCCCAGCCAGGGGTGTTGTCCCTTGGACCTCACTAGGGGCTGCTGCCCCTAGGACCCCACTGTTTAGGGCTGCCGCCCCCGAACCCCCGCTGTCCCGCGGAAGATCGGTTATGTTTGATTATGACTTACGCTTGTTGTGCATATGTATATGTATGTGAATGTATGACGCATGATGTTTATGATGCATGATGTTTATGATGAAGTATGATGGTATATGTTATGTATGATGATGCGTGATGATGTTATGTTTATGTATGATATGTTTTCTTATGTTCCTTACTACGTATTATGATGTGACTTTACGTGGTGTGATTATGATAATGAACATAAAGTATTATCTTAACAAAGTGAAAGATATAATATAATGAAAGTGGAACATAATGAACGAATGAAAAGTATTGCAAGCAAATGAAAGGAGGTTCACAACTCATTGAGAGTTGTTAGCTCAACTGTGTGTTTACACCGTGCGATTTTAGCTAACTCATAAGGGTTCATACACACAGTAGGAGTTAGTCTTGGTGACTGCTCCAACATGTGTGATTTGGTAATGACTATGTATTATGTAGCATACGATTTTACCTAACCCATAAGAGTTCACACACACAGGGGGACTTAGTCTATGCGATTACTCTATATGTGCGATATGGGGTCCTCGTCGCTTAAATAATGAAACAAATAAATATCTCACGAACAAATCATCCATATAATGTTGTTCTATCACAAAAGAAATAATTTAGAAAACCCGTTTTCTAAATAGGTGTCAATATTTATTTGTATGATCTTATCAACAAACAAATATTTATTGGTGTATGTTTGGCTTGTTATTGGGTATGACCCAACTTGGATCATAATATACTAACCACATCAATCTTGTATGTGTCTTGGGCATGTGAGGTCCAACAATCATCCCTTAAGCAGTCCTGCAATTGGTATCAAAGCATTCCAGGATCTTGATTGTAAGATCTTACAATCTTAGATCCCTCAGTCTCAGGAAATACTTAACATCTTAAGTGGCAGCTCATATAAAGGCTAATATAGAAACCAAAACCATGGTGCCAAAGAATTGGTATCAAAGCATTCCCCACTAATCACTCTTGAAGACTTTGATACTTGGTGCCAAAGAATGTAAGGCTTCGTTAAGTCTTAAGACTCTTGGATATGGGAACGTTGAGGTAGTCGAGGCTACAACTGAGAAGCTGGAAAGGATCAAAGCCTTTATGAAGGAAGCCAAGGATAGATAGAGGTCGTATGCCGACAAGAAACGTTGACCGATTGAGTTCGAGGTGGGTGATAGAGCTATGCAGAAAGTCTCACGTTGGAAGGGCATCATTTGGTTTACGAAGAGGGGCAAGTTGAGCCCGAGATACATAGGGCCTTTTCGAATCATTGCTCGAGTAAGAGAGGTGGCCTATAGGTTGGAGTTGCCCAATGAGTTAAGTGGAATTCATCAGACATTCCATGTATCTCATTTAAGAAAGTGTTTAGCCAAGGAGGATATGGTGGTGCCACTTGAGGATATTGTAGTGGATGAACGGCTCAATTATGTGGAGCAACCAGTGGCGATCATTGATCCCAAATTGAAGAGGCTAAGGAATAAGGTGGTTCCCTTGGTGCATGTACAATGGAAGTACAGGAAGGGATTAGGGGTCCACTTGGGAAGTTGAGGAAGAGATGAGGCAATATTACCCTCAACTATTAAGCGACTAACACGTTTCAAGGACGAAACATAAATAAGGGGGTGGACTTGTAACGCCTTAAATAAAGTCTAAGTGAGCCACTTAATAATAATACGCTTAGCAGGGATTATTTATAGAAAATAAGCAGGTAATGGAGTATAGACCAAGTTAACTTTTAGGGTTATGTGTCCGGCGAGTTAAAGGTCCCGAGAACGCCTAGTATATATAAAAGAATCAGCTTGAGCAAACTCTCATTTGCAACTTAACACCCCAATTTCTAGAGAGAGAGAGAGAGAGTAGAGAGAGAGAAAGTGGAGAGAATTGAAGATTTAAGGCTTCGTTGATCACGAGACTAAAGATCGGTGTTTTTGGGCATCCAAACAACAAGAAAAGACCAAGAATCTACGTAAGAAACATCATTTAATCTTTCATTTTGATGTAAACCCGGATTCTAGGGCTTGGGTTTGTTGGACCAGAAGAACCAATGAGCCTGATCAGAAACACCTCTAACTCCCACAGACATTACAACTGCTGAAGAAGATCACAACAGCTGAAGACATGAGCTGATTACAAGGTCAGAAGACAAAGTCTGAAGACAAGATCTGAAGATTTCTACTAAAGACAAAGTCTGAAAGTAAAGTACTAAAGACAAAGTCTGAAAGTGAAGTACTGAAGACAAAGTCTGAAGCTATCAGCTGAAGACAATGTCTGAAGTAAAAGTCTGAAGAACAAAGACTGAAGACCAGAGTGATCAGTAGTTGTCACAACAGCTGAAGTTATTAACTTCAGTAGTTGTCACAACAACTGAAGTTATTAACTTCAGTAGTTGTGATGGTTTTCCTTTTCAGTACATGTAATTTACCTTTTCAGTGGTTTATAGTTTCAGTAGTTTTAGTTCAGTAATTTTATGTTTTTGTACTTAGCACTCTGAGATGTGATCAGTTGTTGAGAACATTCTCAGTAGTTTGCATAGTTTCAGTTGTTTGTATAAATCTGTTAGATGTCACTATCAAGTGACATGAGCAGATGTCACATTCCTTATATAAGGAATGTTGACCTAATTGTAACGTGTGACATTCAGCCACCATGAAAGTATTTGAATGAAATATTCCTTTTGCAGAATTCTCTCTCTCTATAACCGTGTGCTTTTCTATTGAATATCAATTGAGTTCTTGCTAAATTGTCTAATTCATTGTTTGAATTCCACTGCAACCTACTCTAATTGATCAAACTTAGATCACTGATCCTAACAGGGTTGTTGAAAGTGGCAAAGATTCGCCCAAAACTCACGTCTTTGTGTAAGAAAACATGTAAAAAGCTTAGATATAGCTTATTGGGTGATAAACCAAGGCTTTGGATGTAAAATATTGAGGTTTTGGGACAAAAATGGGTTGGTTTGTAATTTTCAGCCCGTTCTACGAAACTGGGTGTTCATCCCGCGAAATTATGTATTTGTCTGGCAAAACTATGAACTTTCCTGCGAAACTATAGTTTCGCAGGTAGTTTCGCAGACATGAGTTTCCAACAAAAGTTGGTGAAACTAGCAGCAAAACTGGCAGCGAAGATGCTAGCAAAACTGCCAGCGAAACTGCTAGCGAAATTAGCAACGAAACTGCTAATCATCCAGCAAAATTAGCAGCGAAATTAGGCAGAATTTAACTCATTGGAGGGTTAACTTATCTGCAGGCTGTGTAGTGCAACCCTTGCTTTGAAAGCTTGATTGCGAAGCTACTCATCAAGTCCCCAGCCAGGGGTGTTGTCCCTTGGACCTCACTAGGGGCTGCTGCCCCTAGGACCCCACTGTTTAGGGCTGCCGCCCCCGAACCCCCGCTGTCCCGCGGAAGATCGGTTATGTTTGATTATGACTTACGCTTGTTGTGCATATGTATATGTATGTGAATGTATGACGCATGATGTTTATGATGCATGATGTTTATGATGAAGTATGATGGTATATGTTATGTATGATGATGCGTGATGATGTTATGTTTATGTATGATATGTTTTCTTATGTTCCTTACTACGTATTATGATGTGACTTTACGTGGTGTGATTATGATAATGAACATAAAGTATTATCTTAACAAAGTGAAAGATATAATATAATGAAAGTGGAACATAATGAACGAATGAAAAGTATTGCAAGCAAATGAAAGGAGGTTCACAACTCATTGAGAGTTGTTAGCTCAACTGTGTGTTTACACCGTGCGATTTTAGCTAACTCATAAGGGTTCATACACACAGTAGGAGTTAGTCTTGGTGACTGCTCCAATATGTGTGATTTGGTAATGACTATGTATTATGTAGCATACGATTTTACCTAACCCATAAGAGTTCACACACACAGGGGGACTTAGTCTACGCGATTACTCTATATGTGCGATATGGGGTCCTCGTCGCTTAACCCTAGATGATATAGCTTTGTTCTCATGAGGGGGGTTAAGCATATGAAAAGACCTAAATAGAAGTGAAAAGATAATAACTGTATGAAAAGTGCAATAAGTACGAAATGTGCGAAATGTATGAAACGAACGATGAAAGATAATAACCATTACACGGATGTATGTATGATGTGTGATCACGTGTGATAGTGAATAAAATATTTTATCGAATGAAAGGTAATATTATTTGTTTGGTAAAACTAAAACAAACTCAACAACGCTGACTTTTATTCATTTTCCAGTTGGCAGGTAATGGTTACTAAGGATGGCACGGGGTGGCTACTTGGCTCATTTTGGATGGCTTTCTTTTGTATAATGTTTTTGCATTGTAATGCGAACAAATGATGTTTTTAATGAATGTGGTGTTACTTTGCAAAAGCGATTATTATATGAAATGAAATATTTTCTTTTAAAAATGTTTCCGTTGCATGTTTTTAGTAAGTTAATACAAATGTATGTTTTATGTGCGATGATTGACCAGCTATGAGCGTCCCGGGAATGGGGCCTTACAAGTTTGTATCAGAGTCAAAGTTTAAGTGAAATGGGTAAATTTTCAAAAGAAACCTAAACTGAAAGTGGGACGAAAAGAGGAGGGATGCCAGTCCGAGTAGCTACGTGCCATCATGTACTTTCTTAATGTTAACAAGTATTATGTGCGCATGTTATGTGGATTATGTGTTGTTAGTAGATTTAGATACTAATGTAGTCAGGATAGGATATTTTTTGTAATTAGGGACTTACTATACTTGACATAATTGAGCTATTACCTTGAATGACCATGTTGGTGTTTGAGTCTTATAGCATGCTTAGAAGATGGCTGGTGTAGATCTTCTAAGGCTTCTCGTGGTGGAGGTCGTGATGGATGTGGCGCTGAACCACGGGTCACGAGAGGAAGGCCTAGGGCCGAAGAGGAAGCTCATGAAGAGCCCGAGACCCCTCATCCAGAGGGCGGAGACGTGAGTGCTAATTTGAGAGCATTAGTGAAGGAGGCTATTGTGGAGGAGGTGCATCAGGTCATGCAGACGATCTTACCATCTGTGGTAACCGAAATGATAAAGGCTGTAAGGGAAGGAGAACATAGAGAGAGGAACAGGTCCTCGGGAGGACGTGTCACACCCCCGCTAAAAGCAGAAACACGGGGAATGTAACGAGACAAAATCATCATAACACATGGTAACATTAGAGGTGCAATATAAGTAATGATCACAATCGTGTCAAGACGACACCTGACACAAAGGAGACTTGTGTCATGTTTAGTCAATATTCATGACAACATAGCCATAAGCATAACATGATAAATGATTCACGTAATCAAATGAAGATAACATTATATTGTAATCCCCACAACCAGGGAACAAGTATCAAAAGAATGATATTGCTTAATCAGACTACAACAATGTTTCAAGATGAATGTTTGTCAAATATGTTTAATCTGAAAAATGCATCCTAGGGTCTCCACTAAGGCAACACACCTAGATCTTCAATTAGCATTGTCACTAGAAAAGATATGCTCAAAATAGTCAACAAAATTGTTGGTGAGCTCACAGGTTTAAATAGTAAATAAGTAATTGATGTTGTATAGTAACTGTTGTGGAATACCATGAATACAGTTATAAGTAAGCAAAATCACATGACATTGAGCTTTACAACCAAAACTAACGACATACACATAAAATCTTGTCAGAATATATTCACCCAAGGGCCCGTTCCTAGACACTGCTGGTACTAGCTAGTATACCAACAAACAAAGGTAGGGTGTCAACCCAGTAGTACTACCAATACCTATCTGTCTGTTCCAACACCGGAGTTAAATGGTTGTAAAGAAAGCACCACATAGCGAACTCAAGCATGTATGAGATAAGTACTCACAAAACAGTAACACGTTGATTCCAAGTATGTAAATTGTATGTAAGTTGTACAACATGAAGAAAATGGGTGAGCATACTTTTCCCCATGTTTGTAAATGATTGAAATGTTGTATAAGCATAAAAAGGGGCCATGAAACTCACTTGTTAAGTGGTAAGTATGAATGATCAAGTTTCCAGATGTAGTATGCAATGAACGGTCAAATACCTATTAACAGTTATTGTTAAGTATTAATGATATGTATAAAGTAAATAGCAACATTCATTCGGTTCGGGTTGTATGGGTTCGGTCGCGTGTAACACACACAAGCAGACACACGTATTAGATCTTATGTAGATCTTATAGGATCAAATGTATCAATCTGTGATGATCTATGAACACAATTCAAAGAAATACAAACAAAGTAATTAAAGCAAGAAAGATATCAACGAAATTCACAGTTTCATTAATATCAAGCAAAGACAATTACAAAGTGAGTAAGCAGTTTTCATCTCTCTTACTAACTGCAACAATCTAAGCTATTTATAATGAAACAAAGGAACTAACAAAATTACAAAACTAGTCCCTATACTATTACAAATAGTAGAAAGACACATAAAGACAACATGTTAATCTTTCTAGAGAACTAACAATACTCCCCCTAAGATTTACATGGTCTTCATTCTTCAAAATCTTCAATCTTGTTTTCTTGTTAGCTTTCCTTCAGCTTCCATCTTCTATCATCAGCTATCAAAGAAGTCTTCAGGTTCTTCCTTGATCTTGAACATTGGCTTCTTTTGATACATCTCTTGTTCTTTCAAAGAATTAGCAATAGCAGACTTAAATTTGCTAGCAAGAATGCCTTGTTCTGGTTTAGCTTCATTTGTCTCTATCTCCGTCTTGTTCATTCTTTCCAATGTATCTTTTGATAAACAGGTGCTATCAATATTAGCATATAACTCAATAGGATTTTGACTTTCCTTTAATTTGTTCCATCTCTAATGCCTTTGTTTAGAAAACCCTTTTTCTAAACAAGATGCAATTATTCAATTGCATGATCCCATCATCAATTAAATAATTCTTCGTGATTGTAAAGCTTGTTATTGGGTATAACCCGACTTGGATCATAACGTACTAACCACATCAATATTCTACGTGTCTTGGGCATATAGAATCCTACAGTAAAACTTTTAAAAGCTTGAATTAAATTGGTTTTGAACTGAAAATGACTACTCCCTCCAATGATCCTCACAATACTGGTTCCTCAACCAAGCCACCAATGCTGGTTAGGAATGAGTATAACATATGACAAAGACGAATGCTCCATCACCTGTCTGTTAACAGCGCAGGTTGTTGGACATCAGTGGTACATGGTCCACACAAGCCTATGGTGAATAACCCGGAAACCAATCAAATGGTTCCGAAGAGGAGGGAGCAATACTCAGATGAGGATAAGAAGTTACTTGAAATTGATGCAAAAGCCCGTGGAATTCTGGCCATGGCATTGCCAATGAAATATACTCTGGGCTAATACATCATGAAACTGCCCATGACCTCTGGAATGCCTTGAAAGAACAATTTGGAGGAACAGATGAGGTCTTGGCAAATAATAGAGAAATCCTCGCCCAACAATATGAGACATTTTCTCATAAAAAGGGTGAGACACTGACTCAACAATATGAGCGGTTCTCTTGTTTGATCTCTGAATTAAAAATGGTCAAACTTGAGTACACAAATATCCAGATGAATAACAGATTTCTCAGATCACTGCCTGAGAGATGGGACACATATACTATTGTCCTACGCTCCAGTGCAAGTTTGGACAAACTATCTCTCACCCAACTCCATGGGAAACTGCTCACGTTTGAGAGAGAGATAGAACAGAAGAGAAAGCTGTCTTCATCTGGAAAGCTCACTGAAGACTTTGTACCAGGCAACACTGCCTTGGTGGGTCATGAGTCAGAATATGCTTCATTTGAATGAGCATATTAATTTCTCTTCAAGCACTTCTGAGTCAGCATTTGTGAGTATTGATGGTCAGTTTACTGGGTGTAATAATGACAATTTATGCTTCATTATGGATGATCTCAAGGGGATTGCTGATGATGACTTAGAAGAGATGGATATTTTGAGCCAAATGGCCCTGATAAATATCAGATCTCAGAAGTTCTATAAAAGAACTGGAAGAAAATTCCCAGGACTCTCTGGCAAAACCAAAGTTGGTTTTGACAAGAGCAAGTTGAGGTGTCACAAATGCCAAAGGCTTGGACACTTTGCAAGAGAGTGTAGATCAACTGGATCTAACTCCACTGCACCCTTTGTGACTTTTCCTGGTAATAGTCAACAACACAGAGGGCAACATCTTGTCACTTCTAGTCATCATCCTCAACAACAATCTCCGGCATATTTTGTTCCTCAGGGTCAAATGCCATATCCGTACCCTTGTTATTACATGCCACAGTCAAATCAAGTTCAAGTTCCTATGGCACCACAACCTCATGCACTACCAGAACCTCAGCCATCCCAATCTTATCAACAACTCAACCTCAACAACACAGCTTCTTCACCCCAGGAGTTGTTGACTGGAGCAGTTTACCAGATGACATGTGTGGTCATGACCAACTGTTCTCAGGTGCTGGTCAACATGGTGGTGACAGTCCTTTTGGGAATCTAGCTCTTATGGCTTTGGAGTCTGCTGATACTTCATTTTCTAATGCCTCTACACCTAAGGTATCACAGGTATCCTCTGAGGCAAAAGCCAAATTATGTTCTAAACCATGCATAGCAGCATTTGCTTCCATTAGAGAAGCAGATGTAGCTTTAATTAATAAGAACATTGAGCTAGAACAAATAATTTCCAAAAACAAAGCTGAGTTTGAGTCTGTGCTTAAATATAAAAATGATGAGATTTATAAACTGAATTGCCAAATAATTGATAATAAGGCTAGAGAAGAGGTACTTCTAGAGAAGTACAAAGATCTCAAAGAAACCCTTGCAGTTACCCAGGTAGAGTGTGATAGATGGGTACAATCATGCAAAGGTTTTGAAATGCTTCTTAGTAAGCAATCTGCTTCCAATGTGAAGTTTGGAATTGGTTACAATCACACTGCTCCACCTACAGATTTTACCCCAAGAGCAGAGGTAGAATCTGATGGTGAGAGTGATAACCAATCCATCACATCATGTGATCTACTTTCTGATGCAGCACAATCAGAAGTAGCAGTCAGCATCAAGCCCTCTTTGAACCTATCAGCTAATGTTGATGGTTCAAATGTTGACACTCACATGATCAATGAGTTGATCAACTCAGGAGTTAATCCTGAAGGTCCTGAAAGGACTAGAGAGCAGGATTTAACACCTGAAGTTCAAACTTCAACTGCTGACAGTACTGAAGAGAAGAAAACTGCCAGTAGAAAGAGTTTGAAGACTACTAAAGAGCCAGTCAAGAAAGCAAACAATGCTTCCAAAGCATTGAAGAACAAGTCTTCTGTTGCTTCACCCTCTTTAGTTGATGATCAACCTAAGATGAAGAAGAAACCATGTGAAGTATGTGGTTTGTTCAATCATCTTACAGATGATTGTTGGTACAAAAGAGGTTCCAAACTCAAACAAAAAGAAGAAATTAAAGAGAAAATGGTAAAAATGAAAACTGAGTTTGAGACCACATTTGTATCAGCAACATCAAATCCTGTAACCCTTAAGTCCTCAAAGAAATCCAAAAAGGAAGGGGTTAAACAGGTGACAGCTGAGAGTGCTCAGAAGAAGAAGGTGCAACATAGGAACTTATCAAACTCCACTGGCAATGTGTCTGATGAGCTGAAAGCTTTATCACAAAATCAGACACAGCTGGTAATGATGGTTCAACATCTATTGGGTAGAGTTAACCAACTAGATACTCCTATGTTGAAATCATAGAAAAGGAGGTCCAAGCCAAAGGACTCCTCTTCTACACCATCTTCTTCATCTCAGGCTGTTGTTTCAAATAAACCTGTTAGTTTACTATCTATTGATGAGACCAGGCCAAAACCAAAAAGGTTTGGTCTCTAAAACTAACTGATTGTTTATTATTGCAGGGTTCTTCAACATGCCAAATTAGCATCTGGTATGTAGACAGTGGGGGATCTATGCACATGACTGGGAACAGCTCTCTTCTTCATGACTACTCTCAAGGAAAGAAGGGATTTGTTTCTTTTGGCAATGATGCTAGGGGTTACATCATTGGTAAGGGTTTTGTCTCCAATGGAGAAATCAAATTTGATGATGTTAATCATGTGGAAAATCTCAAGTACAATCTCTTGAGTGTCAGTCAAATGTGTGATAAAGGCCATGTTGCTCTTTTCACCAGTCAAAACTGTAGGATTCTGTCATCCAAAGTTTTGCACTTGATTGACAAGGTGTTGGATGATCACACTCTCCTGAGAGCCAACAGGACAGGAAGAGTGTATGCCTTAGATCTTTCTAAGAAAATAGATCTCAAAGGCAATCCTTGTCTATTTTCCAAAGCCTCTTCTCAAGAATCTAAACTGTGGCACAGAAGGCTTGGTCATGTTAATCTCAAAAACATGAATCAGCTTACCCACCATAGTTTAGTCAGAGGCTTACCAATAAAGGAGTTTCACTGTGATGAAACCTGCACTGCTTGTTTAAAAGGAAAACATCACAAAGTCTCATTTCTCCTATTGAAGTGCCTAAGTCCACTGCCTGCTTGCAATTACTGCATATGGATCTATTTGGTCCTGTGAGAGTAATGAGCATGGCAAAGAAGAAATACTGTCTGGTAATTGTGGATGATTACTCCAGATTTGTATGGACTTTCTTTCTACATTCAAAGGATGAGGCTGCTCAGAAGATTATTCACTTTGTGTTCTATTTTGAGAAGCAGTATTCCCTTCCAGTCAAGTGTAGTAGGAGTGACAATGGAACTGAATTCAGAAATCATACACTTGATGACTTCTATCTTTCAAAGGGAATCAAAAGGCAGTTTAGCATTCCAAGGACTCCAGAACAAAATGGAGTAGTGGAGAGAAAGAACAGGACCCTCATTGAAGCTGCAAGGTCCATGCTGGCTGACTCAGGTTTGCCACTGACCTTTTGGGCTGAAGCTGTCAACACAGCTTGCTATGTGCAAAATAGGGTTTTAGTAAATCAGAGGTTGATGAAGACTCCATATGAAGTCCTCCATCATTTGGCTCCTCTGATTTCATTTTTCAAAGCATTTGGGTGTCCCTGTTTTATTCTCAACACAAAGGATCAACTCCATAATTTGATCCTAAGGTGGATGCAGGGTATTTTGTTGGTTATTCATCTACTTGCAAGGCATACAGAGTCTTCAACTGCAGAACAAAGATGGTTGAAGAAACTCTACATGTTAAGTTCAATGAATCTCCAAAGGACAAGATTCCACAAAGCCTTGTGGAGTTATTTGATTTGGACATACTGTAATATGTTCCTTATCAAACTCCTGCTGTTGCTCCTGTCAACAGTTCACCACCTGGTGGTACTGCTGATGATGATGATGATTGCAGTACTCACCTCTTCAGGTTTAGTGATCAGCTGCCTGATTCTGCTAGACCTGATGTTCCTGTAGCTCCAGTAGCACCATCCACAACAAATGCTGATGAGATCTCTTTGAATTCAACTTCCTTTGAATTACCATCCACTGATTGGTTTCAAGGAAATGATTCATCATCACCATCTGTTACTGCTGAGCCTGCTACAAACACTTGCACATATCTCATTGTGTATCAAGATCTGAAGAATCACCCTATGTCTCAAATCATTGGTGATATCACTGCTGGAGTATCAACAAGAAGTCAATTGTCAAATTCTGCTTCTATGCTCTCTTCATCAGTCAGCAAGAGCCAAAGAATTATCACATTGCTTTAAAGGACAATGGATGGGTTGATGCCATGCAGCTTGAGCTTCTTCAGTTCAAGAAACAGCAAGTGTGGGAACTGGTTCCTCTACCTCTAGGTAAGTGTGCAATAGGCACTAAATGGGTGTTTAGGAACAAAACTGATGAAAATGGGCTTATTGTTAAGAACAAGGCCAAACTGGTTGTTCAGGGGTTTGCACAAGAAGAAAGTATTGATTATGATGAGACCTTTGCCCCTGTAGCCAGACTGGAAGCAGTTCGATTGTTTTTAGCTTATGCTGCTTATCAAAACCTTAAAGTTTTTCAAATGGATGTCAAAAGTGCATTTTTGTATGGAAAAATTAAAGAAGAGGTTTATGTATGTCAACCTCCAGGCTTTGAGGACAATAAACATCCTAATTGGGTGTATAAGCTTGATAAGGCTCTTTATGGGTTAAAACAAGCTCCTAGAGCCTGGTATGAGACATTATCAAACTTTCTTCTGGAAAATAATTTCACTAGAGGCTCCATAGATAAGACTTTATTCATTAAGAAAGCTGGGCAGCATAATCTACTTGTTCAAATTTATGTAGATGATATCATTTTTGCATCCTCTGATCCAAAGTTGTGTGATGCCTTTACAAAGTTGATGCAACAGAAGTTTGAAATGAGTGCCATGGGAGAATTACAATTCTTTCTGGGGTTGCAAATCAAAGAAAAGGCTGATGGAATTTTCATTCATCAGTCAAAATACACAAAAGATCTTTTGCAAAAGTTTGATTTACAAAACTGTAAGCGCTGTTCTACCCCCATGTGCAGCACCACACAACTGGATACAGATCAGAAAGGTAAAGTGGTTGATGAAACACTTTACAGATGTATGATTGGGTCCTTGATGTATTTAACAGCTTCTAGACCAGATATTATGTTTGCTACATGTGTTTGTGCTAGATTTCAGGCTGCACCTAAAGAGTCTCATCTGATTGCAGTCAAGAGGATCTTTAGATATCTGCAAGGCACTCCATCTCTAGGTTTATGGTATTCTACGGACATTCTGGTAAATTAGTTGCTTTTTCTGACAGTGACTATGCAGGGTGTAAGTTGACCAGGAAATCAACTTCTGGTCGATGTCAATTCTAGGCAACTGCTTGATTTCTTGGCAGAGCAAGAAACAGACCTCAGTTGCTACATCAACTGCTGAAGCAGAGTACATTGCAGCTGCAAGTTGTACATCTAGGTACTCTGGCTTCAAAACCAACTTTTGGATTATGGCATTACAGAGACTAAGACTCCATTGTTAATGGATAGTGCTTCAGCTCTTTGCATTGTCAAAAATCCAGTCCAGCACTCTAGGACCAAACATATAGAGATCAGACATCATTTTATAAGGGATTGTTTTGAAAAAGGTCTCATTGATCCTAAGTTGTGCCTAGTGCTGATGAGCTTGCAGACATTTTTACTAAGCCTTTGGATAGTTCAACTTTCCAAAACCTGGTGTTAAGGCTTGGTATGCTGCAGCTAGAATAAGTGACAACTACTGATGATCTTAGTAATAAGTACTGATGATCATTAGTAACTATGTCACATATAAGTACTGATGAGCTCTTTTACCCTCAGCAGTTTTTATAACTACTGAAGGCTAAATGTCTCACAAGTACTGAAGTGCTTCATCTGTTCTAAACTACTGATGTAGTTACAACTACTGATGCAGTTACAACTACTGCAATCAGTAAAAACAGATAAGTATTGATGTCCTATGAAACAACTGAAATCAGCCAAAAAGGCTGATGAATGTGTT
Organism: Flaveria trinervia; assembly: GCA_025506515.1. Classification (NCBI taxonomy): domain Eukaryota; kingdom Viridiplantae; phylum Streptophyta; class Magnoliopsida; order Asterales; family Asteraceae; genus Flaveria; species Flaveria trinervia. The sequence continues at coordinate 48,897,664 of CM046453.1, forward strand.
GAGGACAGTATGAAACAGCTGAAAAGCTAAGAATTGACGAAAACAGCTGAACAGAACTTTCTCTTCAGTCGTTTGTACAACTGCTGTTTCATTCTAAACAACTGAAGCAAAACCATGTCTTCAGTAGTTTTATAACTACTGATGACTAATACCAAGTCTTCAGTTGTTTACAACAGCTGATGACAAAACCACTGTCTTCAGTAGTTTCATAACTACTGATGCCAAACACCATGTCTTCAGCTGTTTCATCATCTGAAGTCAAAACCACGGTCTCGTCAGTTTTCTAACTTCTGATGCCTAACACCACGACTTCAGCTGTTTCAACGTCTGAAAGGATAATACCATGTCAACGGTCGTTTAAAACTACTGATGACTAACACCACATCCTTCAGTCGTTTTCTTACCGTACCCTATAAATATCCCTGACCTAAGCCTTCAATGGTTCATCTTCTTCAAACCTAACGTTCCTCTCCAAAACTTCTTTCTTCTCAATGGCGTCCATGCAAATTAAACCGCGACACAACTGTGTTGCCTACCTCACTAAATCTCCTATCTGGACTAAGTTCGATACTGCTATCGATCTTATGGTTCAGTCCCAATACAATACGGCATTTCTTCCGAATCCCATACTACATGCCGAATCCCTTCAACAATTTTGGATGAATGTTACTATTACCACTAGGGAGAACAACACACCATCTCTCCAGTCGGTCATCAATAAAAAAGAAGTCATCACTCCTGCAGTTATCCGCCAAATTCTTCATCTGGATGATGCTATCTCTCCTGCTGGATATCTGAAGGGCACCACAGATCTATCCTTTGCCCAACATGGATATCAAGGTGATCTCAGTGCCTCCACTATCATGAAGAAACACTTCCTGACGCTGAACGCCTAATTTTTCACATGGTGAATGTATGTTTGGCTCCTAAGACGTCGTCTTGGGATCAAATTTCGACAAAATGGCAGCAGGTAATGTATTCTATTCTTGAGCAACAACCGCTAAACTTTTCAGAAATAATATTTTCGGAGCTCAAGGATATGGCTCAAAAACTAACTGCCAACCGTTGGATACTATATCCACGGTTCATAATGGCCATCATTACAAACCAGCTTAAAGCTGAGGGACTTTTTGGCTTGGGAGTCCCTGCTACGGCTGTTCTGCGGAAGTATACTCCCGGCACAACTCTGACCAGACACTCAAAATGGCTGCCAAGCTGCGAAAACCCACGCAGCTGGAACCCACAGCCACCACCTCCAAATCAAAAGTCCCCACCAAACCCACCAAAAAGAAACCCAAAATGGCTACTCAGGGAATTGAGTCCCCTGAGGATGCCCCTGCAACACAAATGCAGGATATATCCACTAGTCCAAACCCCCTAGTGGATACAATGACTCTTCCAGCCATAGCCGCTCAGGCTCCTCTCAACAGTAGCCTGCAACAACCACACAAGGGGTACCTACATATCTGGGATCTTCTCACTTGAGGGGATTGCCATTGAAGAGCACCAACCTCCCCAGGTGCACACTGCTTCTATCCCTTCACCCCAACAACCGCCCCTCACAGCCCAACTTTAATAGTTGCACAAGTGCTGACTCAACTGCACTCCTCACCCCCTCCCCAGAAACCACTTACTACTGGGAACACCTCTACAATTGAGGGGAGGAACATAGTGCACTTGAGAACCCACAGCACAAGGGTTTACCACTTCTATCTCCTGGTGTAGACAAGGAGCTTAGAATATCTAGTGAGGCTGCCACCTCTTCTGACTCAGCACATGATCAGAATGAGGCTGGTAACATTGCTAAGACCTCACTAGAGGCAACAGCTAATGATGGACATTGTCCTGAGGCTGGAAGTCCCCAGTACCAAGCACAAGGGGCACATGCAATAACTGGTCTACACCCAGTGCATGTAAATCTGCTCTAAGCAGGAGGTCAGATGATTTAGTTTCGGCTGATGATGACCTGGGCTTTTTCTACGATGTTCTTGCCCAGAACACAATCCTTGAAGAGAAAGTCAGTAGGCTGCAAACTCTACTTGACCAACTCTCACAAGGAGAAAGACCATCTGCCTCTACCAACCACAGATGGCACCTTCACTTGAAGGTTCCCCAAACACTGAGCCACTCCAAACTCCACCACCTGCCTCTGCTTCAGACCCTATTTCTCAAGAACAGAACCCCCCTGAGCAAATAGGTGCTGTACTTCAAAATTCCCTCCCTCTCATCACACCCATAATCACTGATATTGTGACTAAAGCCATTGATGAGAGGCTTTCCTCAACTTTACACCCTTGATTGATGCTGCTGTGCAAAAGACACTTTCTGCGGTACAAACCCCTTCCTCCAATGCATCCAAAAAGAGGGAGAGTACTGCAGTGAAAGAAAAGAAGAGGAAAAGATCCGAGGAAAAGAAGGAAGCGAAGCAAGCCCAAGAGAAGGAGAAAGAACAACAACCACTGCTCACCTACAAGCGAAAGAAAGGTGCTGATGATCATATTGCTGAAGATAAAGCCTTGGAGCTACTGATAAAAGAGGCTGATGCTGAACACAGCAGATCAATGGACAACATCATTGATCAGCTGTTTAGGCAAGGCCATGACACCAATAAACTTGACTCTGAGATTCGACGATTAGAGATTGAAGAAATCCAGAATAGATGGGCAAGTTATGAAGTGTTAGAAAGAGAAAGGCTTGAGATCATGATTAGATTTATTGCAAAATATCTTGGAAGATCAATGATCGAAATCAAAGCTTGGTCCAGGGACAGTATCTTGGCAATCACCACCAAGATCTGTTCGTCTGAAGCATATACTAAGGGGCTGTTATTGAAGCTTTGAATGAAGGGGGTGGGGAGCAGGACTGAGCTAGCAAAGCAATCAAAAGCCACACTCACCTCAAGAATGCTAGAACAACCTGTCAACATTCCCACACCAAAACCACCCAATCACAACCCACCAAACCAACTCCCTTACCCTCAAACCCATAGCTGATGATATACCCTTGAAGAAGAAGAGAGGGTATTGAGGCTAGAAGATGATGAAGAAGATGATGAAGATAGGCTGCCACTCTCAGCTGTGATTCAGTTGCCTAAGGCCACAAGTCACTCCTCAGCAATTACTCCTGAAGTCCAAAGACAAATGGTTAAAGTGAAGCTAGAAGAAGAAGAGCTTCATAAACAGCATGATGAGGAATTGCTGAAGAGAGTTGACAAAGCTTATGCAGCCACATCTTCTATCATCAATATGAAGAAGCAAGCCCTCAGACTTTACACTAGGCTCAACATACTTTCAATATCAAAAGAAAGAGTGAGGATTTGGCCTGATCCCAGGGGTCTCACAGAATCATAAGAAAAACATACCTCAGAGATACATTGGCCAGGTGAAAAAGATCGTAGATGAAGTGATCTCTCTGGTCTTTGTAGTTTCACCCTGGGAAATCCTAGAAGACTTCAAGAAAGCCTACAAAGCTAATCTAACCCCTCAAAAGATGCTGGAAAACAAAATAGTGAAAAAGGGGTTAGTTTACAAGAGGCTTGAGGAAGTCAGGAAAAATGAGCTCCAGTTGTTCCTAGAGGGTAATCACCCGGATGAGTTCACTTACTGAATAATAACAACTGTGGAGCTAAGGAATGGGAAACATGCCAAATACCTGTCTGAGTATTATGGGCCTGAATCATTGTTTGAAGGAGGTACTGAAGAGCTAACCATGGAGGAACAAATCACCTTCCTTCAGGCCTACACAAGAGAGTCATACAGACTCATTATGGGGAAGTAAATCTCATGAATGGGATAACAACTCTGTGTCCAGTTCCCCAAAACAGAGTTCCCATTCATACCTTGCCAAACAAATATCTGAGATTTCTTCCCAGGCCGGAGCTTACATGGGTCATCTTCTCTACTGATCAAGAAGGAAAAAGACCAACATTTTGCCAACAATAAGTGGGATAATGAATAATTTAGAGGTTTTGGCTGCATTGGTTCAGGGGGAGTTTGTTGGACCAAAAGAACCAATGAGCCAAGATCAGAAAACCTCTAAGTCCCACATGGTATCACAACAACTGCTGAAAGCTCATCAGCAGTTTGACAAGTGCTGAAGACTTCAACAGCTGAAGATCAAGTGCTGAAGACTTCAACAGCTGAAGAACTAAAGTACTGAAGTACAACAGCTGAAGAACACAAGTGCTGAAGCTAAAAGACCAAAGTACTGAATTACAACAGCTGAAGAGTTTACAAGTGCTGAAGATCAACAATTGATGTACAAAGTCTGAAGACAAAGACTGAAGACATCAGCTGATGATATCTACTGAAGTCATCAGCTGATGAAACATCTGAAGTTCAAAGTTTGAAGATCAAGTACTGAAGCGTCAGTAGTTTGTCAAAACTGCTGAAGAGTACTTCTTCAGTAGTTGTGATATCAGTAGTTTTATATTTCTAGTTTCAGTAGTTTTATGTTTCAGTAGTTTTGTAAAACGACTGAAGAGCTGTTCTGCAGTCGTTGTAGTTTTGTAGTTTCTAATTAGTAGTTTTATATTCTGTACTTAACACTCTGATATTCTTAGTATTTGTGACATTTCAGTAGTTGTTAGAGTTAAGTTATTTTTGTATTAGATCTGCCAGTTGTCACTTTCCGTGATAACAGCAGTGATTGTTGCACTCTATATAAGGAGTGACAACCTATTGTAATAGTGGATGAATGAATGATTTGATTAGAAACATTCCGTTCTATAAACATTCCTTGAATCAGAAATATATTCTCTCGCTATAACCGTATGTGCTCTTATGCATACAAGCATCGACTTCTTGCTACAATTTGTCTATTCCTGTTCGTATTCCGCTGCTTTTGAACCCCTAATACATCAAACTTGTGATCGCTGATCCTGTCAATAATTCTTCTACATTTATACTTTTTTTTGCTTTATTCTATTCTCCATGTTCTATCACAATTTCATTTGGTCAATTGGAGCACTGACTCTGCAGCACTACATTTCTCATATTCATCATTAATCTGAGAAACATCATTCCGTCCAAAATTACTTTTGTTGTATTTCATTTTCACGAGGTAGTTGTATCTATCCTCAAAATCTTATGGAATTTCATCTTCATCTTGAATTTGTTCTTATGCAAAAAAATTTGATACAAACTATGCTTCATCTATGTCTTCTTCATCCAGAACTTCATGATACCAATAATCATTGTAAACTCGTCAATGTCTACTAAAGCTTCAATTTGTTCTGGAGTGTTTTGCACTTCAACTTTTTGTTCTATTCTTTGAGCTTTTGAAGCTGACTCATTAAACTTGCATCTGCAATATCATTAATTTTCCTTTTTCCTTTAATCTTCTTAGGATTCTCTTCAACAATGTTTATTTCCGAACTTATCATTTGATCTGGTGAATTGGACTTTTGAGATTCTTTTATCTTTAGCAATTCATCTTTTAATTTTTCATTTTCATCAGACAATTTCTTGAATTTCTCTTTAAGAATATCATAATCTTTTATCATTACTTCAAATTTTTTTATCACATCTTCTTTATCTTTAACATAGCTCACATTCTTTATATCTTTCAACACATTTTCTTCTTTTAATTTTGAATTTTCGTCCTTTAAATTTTGAATCTCATTTTCAAGAGATATATCATCTCTTCAATATTTCATTTTTAGCCTTTATTCTTCATTTCTTTTTCTTTACTCACATGTTCTTCTTTCAAGTTCTCTATCTTATCAATATCCACTACTCCTCTGTCGTATAGATACATTTTGTGTGTACTCCAGGAATTTCATTAAATTCCTCATTTACTTCAGTTTGAAACACTGGTTCATATAGTATATCATTCATGAAATCACAATCAAAGTTTGATTTTGGAATCTTCTTCTTGACCAGCAGTACTTGATCATCTTCTTGAACATCATGATAGAACCATCATGAATATCAACATCAGTAGCCTCTTCAGTTAAGTTCTGAGTTTCATTGACATTACATTCATCATTCTTTCATCCGTAGCTTCTTGATTGCTTGAGATGCCCCATCATTGCCATCATCATCATATTATCATCATCATCAGTTTGATGAGCTTTCAGAATCTTCATCATCATTTTCTTCATCATCATCATCAATCATATCATCCACAACATCCTCATAAGATCATTGGATCTATTGGTTCATCTTCAGATAAATGGTATGTGGTTATTGATATCTACCTTATCCATAGCTACATTCGTTATATACTTAATAGAGGAATTGTTTGAGCACTAGTGATCAAAACCAGTCTTTTATAAACAGATTCAGACATGTGCTCCAATTTCAGTTTATCACCTTCAACTCCTTCAACAATAAGTCTGGATTTTCTTCATTAATAAGCATTTGGAGAAATCTAGGATATTTAAGTATTTATTTCTCTTTCCTCTTTCAAGATTGAAAATAAATCCTTCATTATCCATTTAGCCATGTAAACCTTCTGTTAGTGGCTAACAATATAGGAGATGCAATGTCCCTGGGAATGAATCCCAACCTGCACTTCGTTTGGACATGCAATGTTGAAAAATATAAGACAGAAGTTTCCAGGTGTTTGTACACTCTAGCTCTGAAAAATTGTTTTCGTTGGAAAATATCTGGATGACCCATTTGTAGAAAAACTTCTCTACATTCATTAAAAGTATACTCAAATAATTCTTGTGAGTCATTTTCTCCAAGTTTAAGAGCTATTCTTATTGCTTGTTCAGAGACTTCAAGCATTCTATCAGAAGTAATGAAAGCTCTTAAGACTTTGTTTCCTTTTTCATCTCTTTCTATGTTTGCCGTTCTCCAAAATCTTTTGATTAATCTTGTATTAATCATTGGTCTTGCACAGATTGCATAAACATATTTTGATCTTAGTAGAAATCTTATCATTTCTTCATATCCAACTGCTGTCTCTATTTTCTTCATCGAAGACTGCAGCAACATTGTGTTTAGGCTCAAATTTTAAAGTTGCCATCTGCAAACATATGAAGAAAAAGAATATTAGAACATTGAATTTTTCTTATGAATTTGCACTTTGTAATATTGAATTCAATTTGACTTATGATTTTGAATTTTTACTTATGAATTTGATTTGTGAACTTTTAAATTTTATGCAATTTTTATCTATCAATTTTATCTACCAATTTTATCTATCAATTATTTGAATTCTGGATTCTTATACTTTTATTAAAAAAAATCTTTTATTTATTTATTTATTTTTCAAAAATTGGTATGTATGTTCATCTCTTCTCCCTTCGAAGAACCAGACTGTGCAACTATTATCAACATAATTCATGATTTCAGTTGAAGACCATATATCCAAATTGCTCGAAATTTGATACATATCACTAATCCCGAGTCAATTTAGATATCATTAAGATTTGATTAGTAAACATTGAATGTTCAGTCACATAGTGTTCGAACGCACCACAAGCCTTCAAACACATTTCAATCATCAGGTATTAACAACAATCTACTCATTGAATCACAAACTTACATTTATAACTCAAATAAGATCTATCAATCAACATAGATTTGCTTCAATCAACGAAATCTGAAAGTTCGATGAGACCCGATTCGATAGTTCAGAGGGTTTTTGTTTGGAGATTTTGAGTGTGAATGAGAAACAATGTAAGTGTTCATATATTTAAGTGAAATTTTAGACGCATGAGCACTATTTGTGCGTATGAAACCCTAAAATGCACAAAATAATGAGACGTATGAGCATGTTTGGCCGTATTGACTCAGACGCATGAGAACTGTTCAGCCGCATGAGCACTGTACAGATGCATAAGCACTGTTTAATGCTTTTGAACGGTTCAGGCGCTTTTTCACTGTTGTCAGCAGGCGTTTGCACTGTTTGCAACTTGACGCTCCAGCAGGCAGCATTGTTCCTGAAACATCCAAGACTGGTGGTACTTTCAACACAGTGTAGAGCATGAGACATTCAAAACGTCTAACACTTTGTTAAAAACAGACTCGGTATCACTTTTAGCGTATGGGATTGATGAAACGCCCAAACACTTGGTTAAACTCATGGACTTATTGCAACTGTTTAGAACGCATGGGAATGTGAAAAACGTCCAAACGCTTGAATAATTTCCAGAAAGTTCACCATGCTCCTATTTAGACGTATGAACACTATTTAGGCGCATGAGTTGACTTTGAGTTGACTTTCATGCTTCTCACACTTATTTTTTTCCAAATTTCTTTCACCTACCACTGTTCAACACATTAGTAAATTTTCAAACTAATATTTAAACATGATACGCATTTTTGATTTCCCAAAATTTACATTTTAGCCCTTCAATTGAACTTTTACATTTTGCATAGTCAAATTTATTTTTCAACAATTTTTTTTATTCTTAACTTCTTGTTTAACTTTTGAAAATTTCCCTTTCCCTTCATTTTAGTCCCTAAATCATAAACAAATCTCTATTTCTCAACTTTGAGAGAAGCATTTCCATTTGCAATTTTATATAGGTCGTATTATCATTTTCAAAAGTTTCATATCACACTCACATATACTTTGAACATATAGTATCACCTGTTCAATTCAACTTTCTTTTATTTTGATTTTTGAGAAAAACTCTTCCATTTATTACTCCCCCTAAACTTTTAAGTTGAAACCTTATAAGGTTTACTAAGGTAACATAATAAGATCCACACACCTCATTGTGACATTGCCTTCACACACAGAAACATGCATAAAATCAAAATGAAAGCATATCAAATCTAATATCAACAAAATTAATGTCTGCAGTGAGATCATATCATAAGATCAGCACATTAAAAAAAAAGTTATGGATAGTCATAGACAGTGAATAAATCCTGATCAAGTGTGTTCCAGGTCAGTGATATCACAATAAGGACACAAGATCTATGGATAGAAAATGAGTGTTTGTGACAAAATATCAGCTCACTTACTTTTTCAATTCTTGGATTCATTAGGTTATATGAAGAGAGCTCAACTATCATCAACACATGCAAGCAAGAACACATACTCAACTTATTACTTGAAACTATGGGTAAAAGAAGCTCATGTTACTTAAATGAATAAGAATGATCATGGATAACCATTTGATCGGTTCTAACTATGCATTTGAATAGATTGTGCCATTGGCATCTTTTGCATCAAAGAGAATATCCAGGTCTGTTAATGACTTACAACAAAGGATATCTCAACACTCAGGTCTATGATGACTCATAACAAAGAAGTGAAATGATGCTTGTAACAGATCTCATGATTAATTACTCACCATCAGGTGTGAGTGGTGTTACTCAACAAACAGTCAATCTGATAAGCCACAACATCTCAAAAGTACTCAGATGAATACATATTTAGTGAATCTCAAGAATTTACTTTTTCATTATAATAGCATGATAGTGTCTACACATCATATCTGATCATGTCAGACTTTATTAATGAGTGAAATATGCAACTGATCTCCCTAATGTACTATCATTTCTCACATATTGCAAAACATATTCTTTTCTAATACAATGAACTGACAGTAGAAAAGACTTTATTTTTGGAGTTTGGATTTATACTTTTGTATTTGGTTTTTCTATGACAAAAGAAACACCACACACACACACACAAAATAAAAACAGGCAATTAACATTGAGAGGATCACTTATGATGATCATTTGATTTTAAGGTTTTATATATGATTAATAGACCATTGATTCTACTAAATACTCAAACCATCATGGTAGGAAGGCTTTAGTAATAGTTCTGCCAACTGTTTGTCTGTTGCAATTTGAATCAATATGATCACCCTTTTTCCAGAGTTATCTCTGAGAAAATGATATCAAATTTCGTATGTTTTGTTTTTGAATGTTGAACAGGATTAGCTGAATGAACTAGCTCCAGTGTTATCAATGTAAATAGGTGTTTTAAGAAAATTGAACCCATAATCCAGTGTTGATTTTGCAACCGAGGATTTGAGAACATCCTGCTGATGTAGTAATGTACTCGCTTCTGCAGTTGAAACAGAGACATTTGTTTGTTTCTTACATTCCCATGAGACTAATCTAGGACTGAGAAATTGACACCCACCCAAAGTAGATTTCTATCTTGACAAAAACCACCATAATCACTATCTGTATATCCATGTAATTCAAAGTTACCCTCGTAAGGATACCAAAGCCTAAAGCTGGTTTACCTTTGAGATACCTGAATATCCTTTGACAACACTAAGTGAGATTCTTTCGGGTTGATTGATACCCGACACAAACACCAAACACATACATAATGTCTGGTCTAGATGCATAAGATACATCAAAGAACCAATCATTGATCTGTATAGCATTTGATCATAGATTTTTCCTTTTGGATCAGGTTCAATCTTGGTGTTTACATCTGCTGGAGTTCGTATGGACTGACAGTCTTGCAACTTAAATTTCTTCAAGAGTTTTGTCAACAAACTTCTCTTGATTGATAAAAATTCCCCCGTCAGTTGCTTGACTTGAAGTCCAAGAAAGAATTAATCTCTCCCATAGAACTCATTTGGAACGAGATTCATATTTTTTCTTCAAGTTCATTGCACAATTTTGGACTTGTAGAACCAAATATGATATCATCATGTACACTTGTACACATAAGAGATCATCATTATCCTTCTTTATGATAAAGTGATCAATTTTCCCTTTTGTGTATCCATGTTGGATTAAGTTTTGTGATAATTCTCATACCAAATTCTAGGGGTTTGATGAAGTCCATACAAGTTTTACTCAGCTTATACACTCGATGTGGAAATTCGGCATCCTTAAAGCCCGAGGTTGCTTCATAAACACATCATCAATGATAGGACCATATAAAAGGCACCCTTTACATCCATTTGGTACACCTTAAATTCATGAATGAAGCATAGGCCAGAAAAACTCGAATGGATTCAAGTCTTGCAACTGGTGCAAACACCTCATCATAATCTATCACTTCTTCTTGTGTGTATCCTTGTGCAACAGTCTCGCTTTGGTCCTTATTACTACACCACGATCATTAGTCTCATTTTTAAACAACCATTTGTGCCTATGGCATTTTCTCCTTCAGGTAAATCCACTAAATTCCACACTTCTTGTTTGCGGAATCGTAGTAATTCTTCTTGCATAGCTTCTATCCAACCATTGTCCTTTAATGTTTCGGTAACATTTTTAGGAACATTTGAGAAAGAAAACAAGAATATAAGCACAAGTTTGCTTGTTTTGATTACTCCTTGCAGTTCCTCTCATTCAATGGACCATAATCTGGAAATTGGATGATTCTTATGAATACGAGATGTTGGAATCTCATCACAATGAACATTTACATACAGATTTGTTTGGTTTATGTTGGAGAGTTGATGTAACAATTAGAAGACTGTGATTGAAGTTTTGAAGTGAGTCGGTGATTAATAAGTAATCAAAGTTACCAGTATCAACTGCATCACCAGAGATGGATGATGTGCCAGACTCAGGTTGCACAAACGCATTACCATCATTAGAATTGGTTGTGTGATTCTTCCTGATCTAATGAGACTGAATGATCTGAAGCTGTATTATCATGAATATTTCATTGAATCGAATTTTTTAGTTCTAGATAATGATAAAATTGGTAGTCTAAGCTAGAATCATCTGGGTCATCAGAATTTAATCTCACTAAAAAGCTAAGATCTCCTCGATTTCTTCTGACCTGTAGAATCAAACATCTGATTGATTAAACAAGTTAGATTGAAAAGAATTTGAAAATGAATCTAAATAACCATGCAGGACCATTTGAAATTGATGGAAAAGATTTTTCTAGAAATTTAACGTTGATGTTTCAGAATTATATTCATCCTAGAGTTGTACACTCGATAGGCTTTTGAAACGGATGAGTATCCAACGAAAAATCCATTATCAGATTTTGCTTCAATTTTTCTACTGATCATTTGAATTAGATCATAACAGGACAACCAAATGATTTTAGAAAGTTTATGTTAGGTTTTCTTCCAATCATTAACTCGACGGAGTTTTCATTTTATCTTTCACAATTAGATTTTTTTTGAACGAAACACGCATTGATATAGCTTTTATCCCAAAAGTTAGAGGAATCTTTGCATGAGCTAACATAGAATGAGCAGCTTCAGTCAATATTCTGTTCTTCCTTTCAGCACTCCATTTTGTTGAGGAGTTCCTGGGAGCACTGAACTGATGAGCTATCCGTTCTGAGCACCTAACATTTCAATGTTAGCATTTTTAAATTCTATTCCATTATCACTTCTTGGGCGTACCTGCACAACAAGAAATTAAGTTGATATATCCACCCAAGCCGAGATGATCTTGGGTTTTCCAAATTTATCACAATTGTAAATTGTTTGTAATGAATATTATTCAATCAGTTTATTCTTGATGGATTACCATCTGTTTGGAATTGTTTGAGTTATTTTTGAGAACATTCATACATTTGATTGATCAATTTTTACCGAATTGATGACTAACATTTTTATTAGCCTTCTTATAGATCTTGGTATGATTGATCTTGCACATTTGTTTAATCTCACCTAATTGTCTTTTGACAAGATCTCAACCTAAAGAGTTGATTTGGTTGATTTTTGAAATCCATCAGTTTAATTTCTCATATATTGAGATTATCATAACCTTGCTCTTGTTTTGAGTTGCACCTCTTTTAGGTGATCTCTTTCTAAAGTACACTTTGAAGTATTGTGAGTCTTCTCATCAAAATAAGTACAATATTTGTTTAAATAACATCTACTGTAACATGATTTCTCATGTCACAAAATGTGAAGTACTTGTTGAAAATAGCAATCATTAGTATTGTGATTTTCTCACATATTTTACAATACTTTTGTGGAGCTAATAGCTTTGGTTAACTTTGACATTGACACTGTAAATTTGATTCATTTTTATATTTTGGTACAAATAGTTACCGTTGTTTTTCATTTTTTTTACATTTTGATTTGTGCCAATTATTTTCATCTGTTTAACAGAACTGTTGACCAAAAGAACCAATGAGCCAAGATTCAGAAACCTCTAAGTCCCACATGATTACAACAACTTGCTGAAAGCTTCATCAGCATTTGACAAGTACTGAAGACTTCAACATCGAAGATCAAGTGCTGAAGACTTCAACAGCTGAACTAAAGTGCTGAAGTACAACATCTGAGAACACAAGTACTGAAGCTGACAGCTGAAGACACAGTACGAAGCTGAATAGCTTAAGAACACAAGTGCTGAAGCTGAAGACCAAAGTACTGAGTACAACAGCTGAAGAGTTTTACAAGGCTGAAGATCAACAACTGATGTACAAAGTCTTCTGAAGACCAAGACTGAAGACATCAGCTGAAGAACTACAAGTCATTAGCTGATGAAACATCTGAAGAGTTCAAGTCTGAAGATCAAGTACTAAAGTTTCAGTAGTTGTCACACACTGAAGAGTCACTTCTTCAGTAGTGTGAATATCAAAGTTGTATATTTTTACTTTAGTCTTTTGTAAAACGATGAAGCTTGTTCTCAAGTGAAGATCAAGTCAGTTGTGAGTTTTTCTAGTTTTTTTATATGTTTTTCAGTAGTTATAACAACTGATAACACTTAGCATTTTTGTAAGGAGATGTCAGCTGTTTTGACATCTTCAGTATTGTGTTTCAGTTGTAATAATCTGTTAGATGTCACTATCAAGTGACATCAGCACGTCACATCTCTTATATAAGAGTGTCGACCTAATTGTAGGGTGACATTTCGTTACCACGAAAGCGAATATTGAATGAAATATATTTGCAGAATTCTCTCTCTATAACCGTCTTTGTTCTTCATTGAATATCGTTTCATTCTTGTGAATTGGCTAATTCATTGTTCGATTTCCGCTGCTATACTCTCTAATCAATCAACATAGATCACTGATCCTAACAAGTGGTATCAGAGCAGGTTAATCATTGATCGATCTAACAATTGATCATTGAAACTGCTAATTGATATCTGTGTTTGATTGAATTAGCGTATTCGCAAGAACTGGTTATAGATTATTGAATTTCTGTCGCTTTCGTTCATTTATTTTGAGATCTCTTTTGGTTCAATTGGTTGTTGCGTTTTGTTCTAAATCTGTTTTAGCTTAACGAATTTGATTGAATCTGAGATGACTACTCCTTCTAATGATCCTCACAATACCGTTCCTCAACCAAGCCTCCGATGCTGGTTAGGACCGAGTATACATATGGCACACGAAGCTTCATCACCTGTCTGTTAACAGTTCAGGTTGTTGGACATCTGTGGTACATGGACCACATAAGCCTATGGTGAACAATCCGAAAACCAATCAAATGGTCCGAAGAAGAAGGAACAATACTCTGATGAAGATCGAAACTATTTGAGATTGATGCTAAAGCCCATGGAATTCTGGCCATGGCACTGCCTAATGAAATCTATTCAGGGCTTATGCATCATGAAACTGCTCATGATCTCTGGAATGCCCTGAAGGAACATTCGGTGGCACAGATGAGGTCTTAGCAAACAATAGAGAATCCTTGCCCAACAATATGAGACATCTCTCATAGAAAGGGTGAGACACTGACTCAACAGTTTGTGCTTTTCCTGCTTGATCTCTGAGCGAAAATGGTGAACAGGAATACACCAATAGCCAGATGAACAACAGGTTCCTCAGATCACTGCCTGAGAGATGGGACACATACACTATTGTCCTACGCTCCAGTGCAAATCTGGATGGCCTATCTCTCACCCAACTTCATGGGAAACTGCTTACATTCGAAAGAGAGATAGAGCAGAAGAGGAAACTGTCCTCATCAGGAAAGCTCACTGATGACTTTGTACCAGGGAACTACTGCCTTGGTTGGTCATGAGTCAGAATATGCTGCATCTGAAAGCAATTATGATGAGCATATGATTTCTCTTCAAATATTTCTAATCATGCATTTGTTGGTATTGAGAGTCATTCTGGCAGTAATAGTGACAATCTATGCTTCATTATGGATGATTTGAAAGGAATAGCTGATGATCTAGAAGAGATGGATATTCTGAGCCAAATGGCATTGATTAATATCAGATCTCAGAAGTTCTATAAGAGAACTGGCAGGAAATTTCCTGGACTCTCTGGCAAAACCAAAGTTGGTTTTGACAAGAGTAATTGAGGTGTCACAAATGCCAAAGGCTGAGACACTTTGCAAGAGAGTGTAGATCAACTGGATCTAACTCTTCTGCACCCTTTGTGACTTTTCCTAGTACTAGTCCCAAAACAGAGGGCAACATCCTGCTGGTTCTGGTCATCATTCACATCCTAGAATCTCCTGCATACTTTGTTCCCCAGGGTCAAATGTCATATCCTTATCCCTGCTATTATATGCCTCAACCAATCCTGTTCAAGCTCCAATTGCACAACAACCCAAGCATTGCCTGAACCACAACCTTCCCAATCTCATCAACAACTCAACCTCAACAACACAGCTTCTTACCCCAGGAGTTGTTGACTGGAGCAGTTTACCAGATGACTTGTCTGGTCATGAACAACTGTTCTCAGGTGCTGGTCAACATGGTGGTGAAAGTCCCTTTGGAAATCTAGCTCTTATGGCTTTGGATTCTGCTGATACTTCATCCTCTAATGCCTCTACACCAAAGGTATCACAGGTATCCTCTGAGGCAAAAGCCAAATTATGTTCTGAAACATGCATAGCAGCATTTGCATCTATTAGAGAAGCAAATGTAGCTTTAATCAACAAGAACATTGAGCTAGAACAAATAATTTCCAAAAGCAAAGCTGAATTTGAGTCTGTGCTTAATGATAAGAATGATGAGATTTACAAACTTAAATGCCAAATAACTGATGATAAGGCTAGGGAAGAGATACTTCTAGAGAAGTATAAAGATCTCAAAGAAACCCTTGCAGTTACCCAGGTAGAGTGTGATAGATGGTTACAATCATGCAAAGGTTTTGAAATGCTTCTTAGTAAGCAATCTGCTTCCAATGTGAAGTTTGGCATTGGTACAATCACACTGCTCCACTTACAGATTTTACTCCTAGAGCAGAGGTAGAATCTGATGGTGAGAGTAATAACCAATCCATCTCATCATGTGATCTACTTTCTGATACAGCACAATCAGAAGTAGAAGTCAGCACAAGCCCTCTCAGAACCTATCACTGATGTTGATGGTTCAAATGCTGACACTCACATGATCAATGAGTTGATCAACTCAGGAGTTAATTCTAAAAGTCCTGAAAGGACTAGAGAGCAGGATTTAACACCTGAAGTTCAAACTCCAACTACTACCAGTACTGAAAAGAAGAAACTTCAGTAGAAAGAGTTTGAAGACTACTAAAGAGAAGTCAAGAAAGCAAACAATGCTTCCGAAGCACTGAAGAGCAAGTCTTCAGTTGCTTCACCCTCTTTAGTTGATGATCAACCTAAGATGAAGAAGAAACCATGTGAAGTATGTGGTTTGTTCAATCATCTTACAGATGATTGCTGGTACAAAAGAGGTTCCAAACTCAAACATAAAGAAGAAATGGTAAAAATGAAAACTGAGTTTGAGACCACATTTGTATCAGCAACATCAAATCCTGTAACCCTTAGTCCTCAAAGAAATCCAAAAAGGAAGGGTTAAACAGGTGACAGCTGAGAGTGCTCAGAAGAAGAAGGTGCAACATAGGAACTTATCAAACTCCACTGGCAAGTGTCTGATGAGCTGAAAGCTTTATCACAAAATCAGACACAGCTGGTTATGATGGTTCAACATCTATTGGAAGAGTTAACCAATTAGATGCTCCTATGTTGAAACCACAGAAAAGGAGGTCCAAGCCAAAGGATTCCTCTTCTTCACCATCTTCTTCCTCTCAGGCTGTTGTTTTCAAAAACCTGTTAGTTTACCATCTATTGATGAGACCAGGCCCAAAACCAAAAAGGTTTGGGTCTCCAAACTAACTGATTGTTATTATTGCAGGGTTCTCCAACATGCCAAAGTAGCATCTGGTAATGATAGTGGGGGATCTATGCACATGACTGGGAACAGTTCTCTTCTTCATGACTACTCAAGGAAAGAAGGGCTTTGTTTCTTTTGGCAATGATGCTAGGGGTTACATCATTGGAAATGGCTTTGTCTCCAATGGAGAAATCAAGTTTGATGATGTTAATCATGTGGAAAATCTCAAGTACAATCTCTTGAGTGTCAGTCAAATGTGTGATAAAGGCCATGTTGCTTTTTTCACCAGTCAAAACTGTAGGATTCTGTCATCCAAAGTTCTGCATTTGATTGATAAGTGTTGGATGATCACACTCTCCTGAGAGCCAACAGGACAGGAAGAGTGTATGCCTTAGATCTTTCCAAGAAAATAGATCTCAGAGGCAATCCTTGCCTATTTTCCAAAGCCTCTTCTCAAGAATCTAAACTGTGGCACAGAAGGCTGGGTCATGTAATTTCAAAAACATGAATCAGCTTATCCATAATAGTTTAGTCAGAGGCTTACCAATAAAGGTTCCACTGTGATGAAACCTGCACTGCTTGTTTAAAAGGAAAACAACACAAGTCCTTCCCTCCTATTGAAGAGCCTAAGTCCACTGCCTGCTTGCAATTACTGCATATGGATCTATTTGGTCCTGTGAGAGTAATGATGGCAAGGAAAAAGAAATACTGTCTGGTAATTGTGGATGATTACTCCAGATTTGTATGGACTTTCTTTCTACATTCAAAGGATGAGGTTGCTCAAAGATTATTCACTTTGTGTTGTATATTGAGAAGCAGTATTCCCTTCCAGTCAAGTGTATTAGGAGTGACAATGGAACTGAATTCAGAAACCATACACTTGATGACTTCTATCTTTCAAAGGGAATCAAAGGCAGTTTAGCATCCCAAGGACTCCAGAACAAAATGGAGTAGTGGAGAGAAAGAACAGGACCCTCATTGAAGCTGCAAGGTCCATGCTGGCTGACTCTGGTTTGCCATTGACCTTTTGGGCTGAAGCTGTTAACACAGCTTGCTATGTGCAAAATAGAGTTTTAGTAAATCAGAGGTTGATGAAGACTCCATATGAAGTTCTCCATCACTTGGCTCCTCTAATTTCATTTTCAAAGCATTTGGGTGTCCCTGTTTTATTCTCAACACAAAGGATCAACTCCATAAATTTGATCCTAAGGTGGATGCAGGGTATTTTGTTGGTTATTCATCTACTTGCAAGGCATACAGAGTCTTCAACTGCAGAACAAAGATAGTTGAAGAGACTTTGCATGTGAAGTTTAATGAATCTCCTTTGGACAAGATTCCACAAACCCCTGTGGAGTTGTTTGATTTGGACATACTGCAATATGTTCCTTATCAACCTCCAGCTGTTGCAGATCCTGTGGATAAATCATCTTCTGCAGCATGTCTTCCACCTGGTGGTATTGATGATGATGATGATAATATCAATACTCACCTATTCAAGTTTAGTGACCAACTGCCTGTGTCTGCTAAATTTGATGTTCCTGTAGCTTCAGCAGTTCCATCCACAACAAATGCTGATGAGATCTCTGTTTCCTCTACATCTTTTGAGTTACCATCTAATTCTTTTGTTTCAAGCAGCTACATCAACACTGCTGCTGAAGGTTCTACAAACACTTGCACAGATCTCATTGTTTATCAAGAACTGAAGAATCACCCCATGTCTCAGATTATTGGTGATATCAATGCTGGTGTTTCAACAAGAAGTCAATTGTCTAACTTCTGCTTCTATGCTCTCTTCATCAGTCAGCTAGAGCCAAAGAACTACCATGTTGCTTTGAGACAATGGATGGTTTGAAGCTATGCAGCTTGAGCTACTTCAGTTCAAGAAACAGCAAGTGTGGGAACTGGTTCCTCTTCCCCCAGGTAAGTGTGCAATAGGCACTAAATGGGTGTTTAGGAATAAAACTGATGAAAATGGGCTTATTGTTAAGAACAAGGCTAGACTGGTTGTACAGGGGTTTTTCACAAGAAGAAGGTATTGACTATGATGAAACCTTTGCCCCTGTAGCCAGACTAGAGGCAATCAGATTGTTTTTAGCCTATGCTGCATTCCACAATCTTAAAGTTTTTCAAATGGATGTCAAAAGTGCATTTTTATATGGTAAATAAAGGAAGAAGTTTATGTGTGTCAACCACCAGGCTTTGAGGATAATAAAAATCCTGAATGGGTGTATAAACTTGATAAGGCTCTTTATGGGTTGAAACAAGCTCCTAGAGCCTGGTATGAGACACTTTCTACTTTTCTTCTTAGAATATTTCACTAGAGGCTCCATTGATAAAACTTTGTTTATTAAGAAGGTGATCAGCATAAGCTACTTGTTCAGATTTATGTTGATGATATCATTTTTGCATCCTCTGATCCCCAGTTGTGTGATGATTTTACAACATTAATGAAAAAGAGGTTTGAAATGAGTGCAATGGGAGAATTACAGTTCTTTCTAGGTTTGCAAATTAAACAAAAGGCTGATGGAACCTTTATTCATCAGTCAAAATATACAAAGATCTTTTGAATAAGTTTGATTTACAAAACTGTAAGCCTTGTTCTACTCCCATGTGCAACCCACACAACTGGATGCTGATCAGAAAGGTAAAGCTGTTGATGAAACACTTTACAGATGTATGATTGGGTCCTTGATGTATTTAACAGCTTCTAGACCAGATATTATGTTTGCTACATGTGTTTGTGCTAGATTTCAGGCTGCTCCTAAAGAGTCTCATTTGATTGCAGTCAAGAGAATCTTTAGATATTGCAAGGTACACAATCTCTGGGTTTATGGTATTCCACTGGACACTCTTGCAAATTAGTTGCTTTTTCAGATAGTGACTATGCAGGGTGCAAGGTGTTAACTAGAAAGTCAACTTCTGGTGGTTGTCAATTCCTAGGCAACTGTTTGATTTCTTGGCAGAGTAAGAAACAAACATCTGTTGCTACATCAACTGCTGAGGCCGAGTACATTGCTGCTGCAAGTTGTACTTCTCAGGTACTCTGGCTTCAGAACCAACTTCTGGATTATGGCATTACAGAGACTAAGACTCCATTATTAATGGATAGTGCTTCAGCTCTGTGTATTGTCAAAAATCCAGTCCAGCACTCTAGGACCAAACATATAGAGATCAGACATCACTTTATTCGGGATTGTTTTGAAAAAGGTCTGATTGATCCTAAGTTTGTGCCTAGTGCTGATGAGCTTGCAGATATTTTTACTAAGCCTTTGGATAGTTCTACTTTCCAAAACCTTGTGTTAAGGCTTGGTATGCTGCAGCTAGAATAAGTGACAACTACTGATGATTTCAGTAATAATTACTGGTGATCATTGGTACCCATGTCACATATAAGTACTGATGAGTCCTTTCACCTTCAGTAGTTTTTATAACTACTGACGGCTAAATGCCTCACAAGTACTGAAGTACTTTATCTGTCCAAACTACTGATGTAGTTACAACTACTGATGTAGTTACAACTACTGAAATCAGTACAAACAGATAAGTACTGACGTCCTATGAAACACCTGAAAAGCAGATGCAAAGTCTGATGAGTAAGTGTTGAGGACAGTATGAAACAGCTGAAAGGCTATGAATTGACGAAAACTACTGAAGAGAACTTTCTCTTCAGTTGTTTCTACACAACTGCTGTTTCATTCTAAACAACTGAAGCAAAACCATGTCTTCAGTAGTTTTATAACTACTGATGACTAATACCAAGTCTTCAGCTGTTTACAACAACTGATGACAAAACCACTGTCTTCAGTAGTTTCACAACTACTGATGACAAACACCAAGTCCTCAGTTGTTTCATCATCTGAAGTCAAAACCATGGTTTTCAGTAGTTTTCTAACTACTGATGCCTAACACCACGACTTCAGCTGTTTCAACGTCTGAAAGGGTAATACCATGTCAACAGTCGTTTAAAACTACTGATGACTAACACCAATCCTTCAGTCGTTTTCTACCCGTACCCTATAAATATCCCTGACCTAATCCTTCAGAGCTTCATCTTCTTCAAACCTAACGTTCATCTCTCCAAAACTTCTCTCTTCTAATGGCGTCCATGCAAATCAAACCACGACACAACTGTGTAGCTTACCTCACAAATCGCCATTCTGGGCTAAGTTCGATAATGCTATTGATCTTATGGTCCAGTCACAATACAAAACGGCCTTTCTTCTCAATCCATCCTTCATGCCGAATCCCTCAAACAGTTTTGGATGAACGTCACCCTCACCACTGGGGAGAACACACAGCGTCTCTCCGTCGTCTCGTCAACAACCACGAAGTGGTCATCACTCCGAAATACTTCGTCAAACTCTACACCTGGATGATGCCACTTCTCCTGCTGGATATCCAAAGGGCACAACTGATTTATCCTTTGCCCACCATGGATATCAGGGCAACCTTAGTGCCTCCACTATATTGAAGAAACATTTCCATGACGCTGAAAGTCTAATCTTCCACATGGTAAATGTCTGTTTGGCTCCTAAGACTTCGTCTTGGGATCAAATGTCTACAAAGTGGCAGCAGGTAATGTATTCTATTCTTGAGCAACAGCCTTTAAATTTTCAGAAATAATATTTTCAGAGCTCAAGGATATGGCTCAAAAACTAACTGCTAACGTTGGATATATATCCGCGGTTCATAATGGCCATATTACAAACCAGCTTCAAGCTGAGGGACTTGTTGGCCTGGAGTCCCTGCTATGGCTGTTTGCCTGAAGTATACTCCCGGCACAACTCTGACCACTCACTCAAAATGGCTGCCAAGCTGCGCAAACCCACGCAGCTGGAACCCACAGCCACCACCTCCAAATCAAAAGTCCCCACCAAACCCCCTAAAAGAAACCCAAAACAGCTACTCAAAGAAATTCCCCTGAGGATGCCCCTGCAACACAAACGCAGGATATATCCACTGTTATAACCCCCTAGTGGATATCAGGACTCTTCCAGCCATAGCCGCTCAGGATTCTCTCAACAGGAGCCTGCAGCAACCACACAAGGGGTACCCACACATCTGGATCTTCCTCACTTGAGGAGATTGCCATTGAAGAGCACCTTCCTCCCCAGGTGCACACTGCTTCTATCCCTTCACCCCATGCAACCGCCCCCCAAAGCCCTACATTGCTTGTTGCACAGTGCTGACTCAGTTGCACTCCTCACCCCCTCCCCAGATACCAATTACTACTGGGAACACCTCTACCATTGAGGGGAGGACCAAAGTGCAGCTGAGAACCCACATCTAGGGTTACAATGTTTCTCTCTCCTATGTAGCCATGGAGATTGGAACTTCTGGTGAGGCTGCCACTTCTCCTGCGTCAGCATCTGATCAGGTGAGTTGGTACCATACTAAGACCTACCAGAGGCAACAGCTGATGACGGACATAGTCCTGAGGCTGAAGTCCCCAGTACCAAGACAAAGGGGCACATGCTACAACTGGTCTACACTCAGTGCATGTTCATCCTGATCCAATCAGGAGGTCAGGTGATTCAGCTTCTGCTGATGATGACCTGGGCTTTTTCTACGATGTTCTTGCCCAAACACAATCCTTGAGGAGGAAGTCAGTAGGCTGCAAAACCTACTTGACCAACTCTCTCAAGGAGAAAGACCATCTGCCTCCACCAACACCACAGATGGCACCTTCAGTTGAAGGTTCCCCAAACACTTTCCCCTCTCACTCCAATGAGCCTCCACTTCTGCTTTGGCACTATCTCTCCGGGACAGAACCCCCCAGAGCAGATGGTTGCTGTATTCCAAAATCCATCCTCTCATCACACCCATTATCAATGAAATTGTTACTAAAGCCATTGATGAGAGGATTTCCTCAACTCTACAACCCTAATTGATATGCTGTGCAAAAGACACTTTCTGCGTACAAACCCCTACCACCAATGCATCCAAAAAGGGGAGAGTACTGCAGTGAAAGAAAAGAAGAGGAAAAGAACAGAGGATGAGAAGGCAAAAGAACAAGCCCAGGAGTTGGAAAAAGAAAAGCAACAACTGATCACCTATAAAAAAGAAAAGTGCTGATGATCAACCTACTGCTGAAGAAAAATCCTTGGAAGAGCTGGTAAAAGATGCGGATGACACACACAGCTATCCATGGATAAAATCATTGAGCAACTCTTCAAGCAAGGTTTTGATACAGCCACATTAGATAGTGAGATCAGGAGTTGGAAGTGGAGGAGATTCAAACCCGATGGGCTGGGTATGATGTACTCGGAAGGAGAGATTGGAGATCATGATCCGTTTCATTGCCAAATACTTAGAAAGATCTTTGATGGAGATTCGCGCGTGGACCAGAGACAGTATTCTGGCTATAGCCACCAGAATCTGTCTGTCTGAGCAATTCCATAAGGGGATTATCATTGAAGCCCTTGATGGGCTGGGGCTGGAAAAAGGTTTGAAATGGCAAGACTTACAAAGGCTAAACTCACAACCAAAATGCTGGAACAACCTTCCCTTCCACCCACTCAAAAACAGCCTACCCCTCAAATCTCCAAACCAATCTCAAAGCCCAAATCCAAACTTCCTCACCCACAAAACCAACTCCCTTACCATCTAAACCAACAGCCGATGATGCACCCAAGAAGAAGAAGAGAAGGGTGTTGACGCTAGAAGAAGAAGAAGATGGATGATGTGGAAGAAGATAGGCTACCTCTGTCTGCAGTTCTAACATTGGTAAAGGCCAAACCTATGCCATCACTCCCACCTCACAGATGGATGCTGTGAAGTAAAGATTGAAGAAGAGGAGCAGCAAAAGCTTCATGATGATGAAATGCTGAAAAGCATTGACAAAACTTATGCTGCTTCGTCATCAATCTCAGTATGAAGAAAGAAGCTCTGAGATTGTACACTCTCGCCAACACATTTCAATATCAGAAGGAAAGGGTGAGATTATGGCCTGATCCTAGGGTGGCTCACAGGATTGTAAGAAAGACATTCCTTCGAGATACAAGGGTCAAGTCAAGAGGATCGTAGGTGAAGAGATCACAGTGGCCCTGTAGTATCACCCTGGTAGATTGTCGAAGATTTCAAGAAGGCCTACGAGACTAAACAACCACCCCAGAAGATGCTAGAGAACAGATTATTAAAAAGTGGTTAGTCTACAAGAGGCTTGAGAACTTCAAACAAAATGAGCTAGTCTGTTACTCGAAGGGAATCATCCTGATGAGTTTGCATACAGACAGATTACAACAGTTGAGCTCAAAAATGGCAAACAGGCCAAGTACATCTCAGAGCTGTATGGGCAAGAAGGATTGTTTGATGGTGAAGCCGAGAACCTGACCATGGAAGAACAAATCATGTTTCTCAGAGCCTACACCAGAGAATCCTACAGGCTCATACACGGGAAGTAGATCTCATGAATGGGATAAAAACTCTGTGTCCAGTTCCCCAAAACAGAGTTCCCATTCATATCTTGCCAAACAAATATCTGAGATTTCTTCCCAGGCCGGAGCTTATATGGGTCATCTTCTCTACTGATCAAGAAGGAAAAGACCAACCTTTCTGCCAACAATAAGTGGGAAATAAATAAATTAGAGGTTTTGGCTGCATTGGTTCAGGGGGAGTTTGTTGGGCCCAAAAGAACCAATGAGCCAAGATCAGAAAACCTCTAAGTCCCACATGATATCACAACAACTGCTGAAAGCTTCATCAGCAGTTTGACAAGTACTGAAGACTTCAACAGCTGAAGATTAAGTGCTGAAGACTTCAACAGCTGAAGACTAAAATGCTGAAGTACAACAGCTGAAGAACACAAGTACTGAAGCGAACAGGTGAAGAACACAAGTACTGAAGCTGACCGCTGAAGAACGCAAGTGCTGAAGCTGAAGACCAAAGTACTGAAGTACAACAGCTGAAGAGTTTACATGCTGAAGATCAACAACTGATGTACAAAGTCTGAAGACAAAGACTGAAGACATCAGCTGATGATATCTACTGAAGTCATCAGCTGATGAAACCTGAAGTTCAAGTCTGAAGATCAAGTACTGAAGTTTCAGTAGTTTGTCACAACAGCTGAAGAGTACTTTTTCAGTAGTTGTGATATCAGTAGTTTTATATTTTTACTTTCAGTAGTTTTGTAAAACGACTGAAGAGCTTGTTCTTCAGTCGTTGTAGTTTCAGTAGTTTTATGTTTTTCAGTAGTTATAACAACTGATAACACTTAGCATTTTTGTAAGGAGATGTCAGCTGTTTTGACATCTTCAGTAGTTGTGTTTCAGTTGTAATAAATCTGTTAGATGTCACTATCAAGTGACATCAGCAGACATCACATCTCTTATATAAGAGGTGTCGACCTAATTGTAAGGGTGACATTTCGTTACCACGAAAGCGAATATTGAATGAAATATATTTGCAGAATTCTCTCTCTATAACCGTCTTTGTTCTTCATTGAATATCGTTTCATTCTTGTGAATTGGCTAATTCATTGTTCGAATTCCGCTGCTATACTCACTAATCAATCAAACATAGATCACTCATCCTAACATGAACTTCCTTCTCGAATTTCTTATGAAAATTTTTTTTTGCTACAGCGGAAGTTTTAGAATCTGAACTTGATTTCAGATCAGAGTGAATTTTTTCATAGTATTCACCTTGTTGGTTTGAAGAGAATTCATATTTAACAAACCGCTGCACACAAATTTTATTGGTTTAAGATTTATTGCCTGATTTATTGCTTTGATCAACTTTTCTGAACTTTGTTTTTTTTCAGATTTATATTTTGATAATTTCTTTCTTTCTTCTTTGATTCTTTGACTTAGAAGAACTGGTTTACTTTGAGATTGAACATCGTCAGAAGAGATCCTTTTTTTCAGATTGAACTTGTTTTAGATTGATAGTGTTTGAATCTTCTGATGTTCCTACATGTTGTTTATCTTTTCTTTGAACTTTTACTTCTTCTAATACAAAATTAATTTGATTAGAAGTGTTTTGTTTTGTTTGTTTAGGTTCATATGATTTTATCTTTATTGATGACCATTTTTAATCTTTCGTGATCATTTTGAACAAAAACTTGTAGATTTTCCTTTTCTTCTTCTGAAATCTTATTTTTGACGTGAAAAGCTTTAAGTTTAGCTTTATTCTCAGGAGAATGATCATTGTATTGAAGTTCTCTGGTAAAGTGTTTGTAATAGATTCAGGCATAGGTTCATGAGTGAAACCTAACCCTACTTTCTGTTTATCTTTTCTCTCACTTACTAGTTTTTCTACAATCATTTTTGAACTTTTGACTTTAGCAAGATCCATTTGAGTAGCAGCATGTGCTATCTTCTCCTATTCAAGATTTTTGGTCATTTCTTCCAATTTTTAGAGACAATTTCTAATTCTTTTAGAGTTTTGTTCCATGAGTTTGAAGAGAGAATCGTTTGATATGTTGTTTTATGATCAGATGTTAATTTTTTATGCATTGATTCTTCTTGTTTTAGTTTGTCACAGATTTTATATGAGTTGTATTCAACATGTTCATAGCATGATTTTGTACAGGGTTTTTCTCTCCCTTCAGATGGTATTTCAGGGAATTTTGGAGATAAGGTTTCAGATTTTGAAGATGAAGTGTCAACCTTAGGTTGATCAAACTGTGCCATTAGAGCTACTTCATTTCTATCCTTCTTATGATCAGATTTGTCACTCCAATCATAGTGATCTTCTTTTTCTTACTTTCTACCTTTGGATCATTATTTTCTGACCAATGTTCTGACCAATCTTCTCCCTGAATTTCTGCAATAATAGATAAAATTGATGTTAAATCATTGGTAAACTGTTCAGCATATGCACTCCAATCATAACCATTTTTAATGCTGACTACTAAAGCTTTCTTGATTTTATCAGATGGTTTTGTTCCATCTTTAGGTTCAGGCATAGGAAGACTTTGATAAGGCTTTTGGAAAGTCTTCTGAGCTAGTTGAAACCTTTGATTGCTAGAACTTGATTGAGCAATTCCTCCATTATACCTTGGAGCTTTGCATTCTCTGGAGAAATGTCCATAACTATTACAGTTAAAACACCTTGATTTTGACTTATCAAATCCAACAGTTTTGTTAGCAGTTGGCTTGTACTTCCAATTAACATATGAGTGTTTTTGTGTCCTATAAGCAATCATCACCATCTGCCAGTTTAAGTCTATCTCTTCAACATCTTTAGGATCCATTTCAAACAAATCCTACACAACAAGGTCTAATTGAGTTAAATGGCTACCTTGATATGCTTGAAAAGTAGCCATAAATGCAGTGAATGCAGTTTTAGACTCTTCATCCTCTAATGGGATGTTAATCACATCTTTAACTTTGCTAGATTTAGTAGAGTTAGATGAAGAAGTCTCTGTTTGAACATTGGATGTTTGAGGCTGAGATTTAGGAGGAGATTGAGAATAAGATTGTGTTGTGTAAGCAGGAGCACTAGTGAATGATGAAGCAGTGAAAAATCCTGTTCCAACAAATAAATCTCCTTCTTCTTCTATGAATTTCTCACTTTTTGCCATGAATGCATTTTCAACAGTGTTTGCTGGAGAAGCAACAAACTGATACTGAGACATTGATGTTGCTCTATCATTATTCCTTGAGCTTCCATCATCTCTACTGACTCAATCTTGGCAATAAGTAGATCTGATCCATAGGGACTTCTCAGTATGCTTTAGTAAGGTTACTGTTTTTTCCATGATAAGGGTAAAGTATTGAGTAGTCTAAGATTTAGATCCTCAAGATCAGGCTTAATACCAGCTGTTGACATCTCAGTTGTAATTGAACAAATCTGTTCATCATCTGGTTTATGGTTTCTCCAGACAAATGTTGAAACAATTCTAATTGTCTTTTCAATTTTTGTTTCTTGAGACTTTGAATCTCCTTGCCTCCTTCACAAATGGTCTTTAAGGCTTTATACATGGTATATCCAGTTTGATATCCATCAAGCCTTGCAAGAACTTCCAGAGGTAGTCCTTTACACATCAAGGAATATGCTTTGATATCATTCTTTACTCTTCAAATCATCTACTTGAAGACCATCTTCAGGATAGGTTCTTGAGAACGTTTAGTATAACAAACCCTTGTTAGGTCCATCAGTGATTATAGGAATGTATGGTCTTTTCTCTATGGATTTCCAAAGATTAGTATCAATGGAATTTCAGTGATGTTTCAACCTAAGAGACCAAATTTTGAAATTAGCCCTATTTTTAAGTTTTGGAACTCTATTTTCAGAATCTTCTGATTTCACCATTCTTATATTTTTGTTGGTTTTCTTAAATTTTGAATTAAAAAATAAATGAAAACCTTTTTTGACAAATTTTCTAAAAAAAATTCTAAGTATCACAGGTGATGCACCTGAACAGTAATCAAACGTCCAAACATTTAATGCGCCTAGGTTGAGAGACGTCTAAGGGACTGCCTTAGAAAAAATTTTCAAACCGCCTAAGTTGATGCGTCTAAATAGTTGTAAAACGCCTGAACAGTCATAATGTGCCTACATAGTTGTAAAGCGCCTCAAAAGTTGTCAAACGTCTAAACAGTTCTAATACGCCTCAACAGTTGTCAAACATCTAAACAGTTCTAATACGCCTCAACAGAGATGATATGTCTGAACTTGTACTCTTCAACAGTAGTCAAACTTCTGAATTGAAAACGTCCAAACAGTGTTAATGCGACTATACAGTAGTCAAACGTGTAACACTTAGACAATTTTTCAGCAAACTTCAACCCTAATCCGCCACATTCATCATGTTCATATGAATTTAACTAACTCAAATCTTTGGATATTCTTCAAAGTTGAAGAATTGGATTGAACTTTCCATTTAGACATGTTTATACCAATAATCATTCTTCTAACATCAATTTCTTCAATATCAACAACAAATCAATCATTTGTGATTTTCAGTTCGAAAATAGTGAGCTTTTCGAACACAAATTCACAAATTATCTCGAATTTGATGAATTTCACTGCTAATTGTGGTTTAAAAGATGTTTCTGATGACGAAACACATCTAAAATCTACAAATTTCAATTGAATTGTCTATCAATGACACAGATTCAGTGAATTTTTGAGTTTGACAGTTTGACAGAACTCAAAGATCACTCTACCAACAACTCTGATACCATTTGATAGGATCAAATGTATCAATCTGTGATGATCTATGAACAAAATTCAAAGAAATACAAACAAAGTAATCAAATCAAGCAAGATATCAACAAAATTCACAGTTTCATTAATATTAAGCAAAGACAATTACAAAGTGAGTAAGAAGTTTTCGTCTCTCTTACTAACTACAACAATCTAAGCTATTTATAATGAAACAAAGGAACTAACAAAATTACAAAACCAGTCCCTATACTATTACAAATAGTAGAAAGACACATAAACACAACATGGTAATCTTTCTAGAGAACTAACAAGATCCAAGTACTAGAAATCGTCGCCATTGCCGATGATATTTGTGTAAAAGTTCCATTATTATAAGAGAAGTATTTGGTAAATATTAGTAGTTACGAATCGGTTGTGATAACTGTAAAATGGTAGTTGATTTGATTTGGAATAACATTTGTAAAGTTTGATAGTGTTGACTTTGACATTGTCATTAGCAATGGCAACCGTGTCGATGTCACCTTCACGCCACACGACATACACACCACACACAAGAAGGAATTCACACACAGCAACTTCAGTCGCACGACAGGACCAGACGCACCACTCAACACTCGATCCGTACGAATCAACCTTCATTCGTACGAACCAACCTTCATTCGTACGAATCAGCTTCATTCGTACGTCTGAACCTCCATTCACGCGACTCCGCATTAAGTCGTACCACAAAGCACCCAATCGCAAGACACAACCTCCATACACATGAATCAACCTTCATCCGTACGAATCAGCTTTATTCGTACGTCTGAACCTCCATTCGTGCGACTCGGCATTCAGTTATGCGATTCACACACAATCGCACAAATTCATCCGTATTACTCAAGGGCATGCATGCACACAGTCGCACGACACACCCAGTCGCCCGAGAGACACAATCGCATGACTTAGTCGCATGACTCACCTAGTCGCATGGCTCAGTCGCACGGCTCAGTCGCACGGCTCAGTCGCACGCTCAGTCGCACGGCTCAGTCGCACGGCTCATTCGCACGGCTCAGTCGCACGGCTCAGTCGCACGGCTCAGTCGCACGCTCAGTCGCACGGCTCAGTCGCACGGCTCATCGTACGGCTCAGTCGTACGGCAGTCCCAGTCGCCAGAACACCAGTTCGTGACTATAGAAGTGCAGAGTAGCCTTTGGCTGCTCCTGCACGAGATTTACAACCACAAGGACTTTCAGAAACACATTTCAAACACACCCAAACAGAGAACACGCAGGAAGACACACACGTGCCACACGACCTCATGTGCTCGAGTTGGCCCCGAGCACCCAAAACCCTTAAAGAACAGCAGTAAAACAAGCACGAAAAGGGATGACCAAGGTTGTCTACCTGCAAGAAAGGAGTAGACTCAGCTGTAGCCCAGGTCTTGCCAGTGGAAACGGGCGTTCAGAGCAAGGAGGAGGAAAAAATGGAGAAGAAGAAGATGAAGAAGAAGATGTAATGGAGGCTAGGGCTGGAATATGGGTATTTATACCCAGCCCTAGTTCTACAAAATGTCGCATTTGGACCCTACACTTAGCCCCTGAGTTCCCAAATTTGTTTCTATTGAAAACGACATCAATAGACTAGTTATATTAATGGTAAAAATGTAATTAATGATATTGAACTTAAAAATGGTTTTATTAATGGCGATAATATTATATAAAAATGGTATATTTAGTGATATCGATGATGAAAATTGTAAAAGTTTTAAAGATAGCATACATTTACGATGAGAGCACAAGCATAAAGACGATAAAGCAAGTATAATATCCACACGAATAGTTTATAAGGATGAGGAATCAACGATCAAAGAAAAGTTAACGGAAACCACATTAATTGACAGACATTTTGGTGACGGATGTCACAGTATCTCCCAGTTGAGAGAATTTCATCCCGAAATTCGGTTGGATTTAGGTCCAAGAGTGTCATCCTCGAATAGATGTGGATATTTAAGTTTCATCTGGTCTTCCCATAACAGTTCCAGTATTGCCCGGAGGTGTTCTTCATGATCTCTTTTCGATCAGGAGTAGATAAGTATATCGTCTATGAATACAATCACAAACTTATCCAGGTAAGGTTTACATACCCGATTCATTAGGTCCATAAACACAACTGGTGCGTTAGTCAACCCGAACGGCATGGCCAAGAACTCGTAGTGCCCATAACGAGTTCTAAATGCCGTTTTCGGTATGTCATCCTCGAAAACCCTTAGTTGATGATATCCAGAGCGAATGTCGACCTTAGAGAAATACGAAGCTCCCTGTAACTAATTAAACAGGTCGTCTATCCTGGGGAGAGGATATCGTTCTTCACGGTTAACTTGTTCAACTCATGGTAATTGATACACATTCGGAACGATCCATCTTTCTTCTTGACAAATAACACCGATGCTTCCCATGGTGAGTGCTCGGCCGGATAAAACCCTTCTCCGGTAGTTCCTGCAATTGATCGGATAACTCTTGCATTTCTGATGGTGCCAACCGATATGGCGTCTTTGCCACCGGTGTAGCTCCAGGAACCAAATCTATACGAAATTCCACTTGTCGTGGAGGAGGCAAACCAGACAAGTCATCAGGAAATACATCTGGGTAGTCCCATACTACTGGAATATTTACCAATTTCCTCCCCTCTTCCTTCTTTTTTACTACGTGAGCCAGAAACGCGTAGCATTGCCTCCGTAAACTTTAGCGTGCTTTCATGCAAGAGATAAGCTTTAGGTTTATTCCCGATCATTCTCCTTAAATTCTGAGCACCTCCCCGTTTGGCATGGAGATTCATACTACTTTGTCCCGATAGACAATCTCAGCTCCGTGTTTCGACAACCAATCCATTCCCACAATCAGGTCGAAACTCCCCAACTCAAAGGGTATCAAGTCTATATCGAAGGCATGGTCCTCCAATATCATCGAGCACCTTACCATTGGCCATTTCCATGGAGTAGCTAGCTTTTAGCCTACTAGGACTCAAATTAAGCGATTGCACAAACTCAGAAGATATAAAACTATTGTCTTCTCAAGTATCAAATAGTATATTGCGAAGTGATTATTGATAAGTGCGTACCCATGACAACATTCGGGTCTTGACGGGCATCGTTTGCTCCAATGATGAACCCGCGTCCCCAAGCTGCATTTCCTTGATTTGCTAGGCCTTGATTTCCACTATGGCTATCACCGGTTGGTGGTTGTTCCCTTGTTGACCTAGCGTCTGATTCAGTCTGGGGCACATGTTTCTGTAGTAATCAGGGCCTCCACACTCATAACCAACCCTGGCATTCCCGGCAGGGTTAACCGCATTGACCGGTGCCACTAGATTCGGTGCTACTTTGCAGTCTCTCGCTAGATGCCCCGAGCGTCAATAGTTCACGCACACCCGGCATGGCATTCCTGGGGGATGGTGGAAGTTGTGCCTATCACACTTGGGGTGCGGCCCTACGTACCCTCTCTTGCCCTGTGTCATGGCCACACAATTTCTGGTCGTCTTGGCCCTTTTGTCAAATTTTCCGGCACTTGACCGGCTCGTTTCCCCAACATCCTCTCTTTTTTCTGCTCTTCTTCCCAAGACCCCTGTTCTCACCATCTCATCTATGAGAGTGCCAATTGTGCTCTGGATTGTAGGAGGAGCAGCTGCTGTTACCATTGCTCGGAATTGAGGCGCAAGTCCCCAAATATACCTCTCGATCCTCTTTGATTCCGGAGTGACCAGATGTGGAACCAGTCTTGCCAGCTAGTGAAATCGATCAGTGTAAGCTGCGTGCCTGGGCCCTACCATAGCATGATTCAGAATTCATGCTCCAGTTTCTGCATCTCATTAAGGGGGCAGTACTCCTCGGCAATTAGGTCCCTAATCTCATCCCATGACATCTACATCGCTAATTCTCTTCCCCTATCTTGAACCTGGGCATTCCACCAGTTAATGCCTTGCCCTGTAGTGAACACATGGCATACTTGATCTTCTGGATGTCGAGACACTCACTGATATCGATCATGCACTGCCTCCATCTTCTCAAGCCATCTGATTAGGGCTATCGCTCCACCTTTCCCATTGAATTCTTTCGGTTTACAAGCCACAAATTCCTTGTATGAATATCCCCATCTTGTACTAACAACCCTAGTCTCATTACTGGTTGTTCCACCATTCCTAGATTCCTGACTACTCTCGTTCCCAGTTGGGTTCCCATTTCCTACATCTGTTTCAATCCCACCTTGACCTCTTTCTCCATGATCCTCATTATCATTGCCAGCATTCCCGTGGGGGTGGTGATTCTGAAGAGCATCGCTCACTTGGGCCAATATAGTCGGGATCAGTGCGGCCAACTGTTGAGTGATCAGAGCTGCCATGTTAGAGTTTCCTATTCCCTAAGTGTTACTAGCACGGCCATCACTTGCTCTTAGTGTTCTACCTCTACCTCTGCCTCTGCCCCTTGGGGCTTCACTTCCGCTACTGTTGTTGCGGGTAACTCTTCGAGGCAGCATTTTTCTAATCATAAAGGTAGTAAACACAGAAGCTTTAACCATTTCAAAGTATATCATCCATACCACTCATCAAAGTCCAGCATTCCAAGTTAATATCACACTTATAGTCACCACACATCACATGCAAGTCATGTAGTTCTAACACCATGAATTAATATTGTCCCAACAGTAGTCCAATCATAATAATTACAATCCATGCATGTAATCACATTTAGTCTAGCGAAGGTTGTGTATATCCTCCTCTTTCGAGGTTTCAGACATAACCTCCTTAAGGTTAATCCCAGTGTCTATGGTCAAGCGCAATTGCAGGATCTGTAAAGATCTCTTTGGGTGTAATACCCGAATTTGATAAAACAACTCGGCGCGCAGAGGGAACGGAAGATCCAGTAGAAGCATCCCATAAGGAGTGAGCATAAGGGCTCCCTCACAGGGTGAAAAGATCACAAGGCAGATAGATAAACGAACAAGTAATGAGGAACACACATGAGAAATGAAATACACACAGCCCTAGCATGCAAATCTACTTGAAGGTTCCTAGGTTATAGTCTAGGTCAAGTGAATTACCTAATTCTCTATAACCAATCGCTCTGATACCAGTCTGTCACACCCCCCACTAAAAGCGGAAACACGGGGATGTAACAAGATGGGATCGTCATAACACATGGTAACAATAGAGGTGCAATATAAGTAATGATGAAAAGCGTGTCATAATGACACCCGACACAAAGGAGACTTGTGTCATGTTTAGTCAATATTCACGACAACATAGCCATAAGCATAACATGATAAATGATTTACGTAATCAAACGAGGATATCATTGTATTGTAATTCCCACAACCCGGGAATAAGTATCAAAAGAATGATATTGCTTAATCAGACTACAACAATGTTCCAAAATGAATGTTTGTCAAATATGTTTAGTCTCAAAAATGCATCCTATGGTCTCCACTAAGGCAGCACACCTAGATCTTCAATTAGCATTGTCACCTAAAAAGATATGCTCAAAATGGTCAACAAAATTGTTGTGAGCTCGCATGTTGAAATAGTAAATAAATAATTGATGTTGTATAGTAATTGTTGTGGAATACCGTGTATACAGTTATAAGTAAGCAAAATCACATGACAATGAGCTTCACAACCAAAGCTAATGACGTTCACACAGAATCTTGTTGGAATATATTCACCCAAGGGCCCGTTCCTTGCCACTGTTGGTACTAACTAGTATACCAACAAACAAAGGTGGGGGTGTCAACCTAGAAGTACTACCAATACCTATCTGTCGTTCCAACATCGGAATTAATGGTTGTAAAGAAAGTACCACACACCAAACTCAAGCATGTATCAGATAAGTACTCACAAACAGTAACACGTTGATTCCAAGTATGTAAATTTTATGTAAGTTGTACAGCATGAAGAAAATGGGTGAGCATACTTTTCCCTCATATTTGTAAATGATTGAAATGTTGTATAAGCATAAAAAGGGGCCACGAAACTCACTTGTTAAGTGGTAAGTATGAATGATCAAGGTTCCAGGTGTAGTATGCAATGAGCGGTCAAACACCTTTTGACAGTTATTGTTAAGCATTAATGATATGTATAAAGTAAATAGCAACGTTTGGTCGGTTCGGGTTGTATGGGTTCGGTTGCGTGTAACACACACAACACACACGTATTAGATCTTTTGTAGACCCAAGTACTAGAAATCGTCACCAGTACCGATGATATTTGATAAATATTAGTAGTTATGAATCGGTTGTTGATAATTGTAAAATGTTATGTTGATTTGATTTGGAATAACATTAGTAAGTTTGATAGTGTTGACTTTGACATTGTCATTGGCAATGGCAACTGTGTCGATGTCATCTTGACGCCACACGACATACAAACCACACACAAGAAGGAATTCACACACATCAACTTCAGTCGCATGACAGGACCAGACGCACGACTCAACACTCCATCCGCACGAATCAACCTTCATTTATACGAAACAGCTTCATTCGTATGAATCAGCTTCATTCGTATGAATCAGCTTCATTCCAACGCCTGAACCTCCATTCATGTAACTCGCATTCAATCGTACCACACAGCACCCAATACACACAGTCGCACGACACCCAGTCACACAATTCAGTCGCCCGTGAGACACAGTCGCACCACTCAGTCGCACGACTCAGTCGCATCACTCACCCAGCTGCACGGCTCAGTCGCACGGCTCAGTCACACGGTAGAACCAGTCGCCAGAATAGTAGGTTCGCGACTGTAGAAGTGCAGAGCAGCCTTCAGCTGCTTCCTGCACAAGATTTACACCACAAGGACGTCCAGAAACACATTTCAGACACACCCAAACAAGAAGAACACGCAGGAAGACAACACACCCGCCCACACGACCTCATGTGCTCGGGTTGGCCCCGAGCACCCGAAATCCTTAAAGAACAGTAGTAAGACAAGCATGAAAATGGATGACCAAGATCATCTACCTGGAAGAAAGGAGTAGACTCAGCGGTAGCCGAGATCTTGCCGGTGGAAACCAAAGAAATGAGGCGTTTCAGTGCAAGGAGGAGGAGAAAAAGTGGAGAAGAAGAAGATGTAATGGAGGCTACAGCTGGAATATGGGTATTTAAACCCAGCTCTAGTTTGGCAAAATGTCACATTTGGTCCCTGCACTTAGCCCCCGAGTTCCCAATTTATTTTGGTTGAAAACGACATTAATAGACTAGTTATATTAATGGTAAAAATGTAATTAATGATATTGGTAACTTAAAAATGGTTTTATTAATCGCGATAATATTATATAAAAATGGTAAATTTAGTGATATTGATGATGAAATTGTAAAAGTTTTAAAGATATCATACGTTTACGATGAGAGCACAAGCATAAAGATGACAAAGCAAGTATAATATCCACACGAATATTTTATAAGGATGAGGAATGAATTATCAAAGAAAACTTAACGGAAATCACGTTAATTGACGGACCTTTAGGTGACGGATGTCACAGGACGGGAGTGATCGCAAACTAATATGGTTCTCTCCGATGATGAGGAGGAGGAAGAAGAGCTTGTGCAGGTGGCAACATGAGGTACAACTACAGGGCATTTCAAAGATGCAATTGCATGAGCTGCTTGATTGGGGTTTCATTAGACCGGTATCTCTCCTTGGGTGCTCCAGTCTTGTTTTGTGAAGAAAAAGGATGGTAGTATGGGGATGTGTATAGACTACCGCAAGTTGAATAAGTTGACAACGAAGAATCGGTACCCCTTACCAAAAATTCAAGATCTTTTTTATGAGCTCCATGTTGCCAGTTGTTCTCGAGGATAGATCTTCGATCTGGTTAGCATGAGTTGAAGGTGGAGCAGGATGTTCCTAAAACAGCTTTTCGCACACGTTCGTCTTTTGGTTTGACCAATGCGCCACCTGCTTTTATGGACTTGATGTGTCAAGTGTGTCGGCCGATGATGGATAAATCAGTGATTGTGTTTATCAACGATATCTTGGTTTATTCGAAGAGTGAGGAGGAGCATGCCGGTCACATTCGAGAGCTGTTAGAGATCTTGAGAAAGGAGAAGTTATATGCCAAGTTCTCCAAGTGTGCACTCTGGCTATGCGATGTTCGGTTTCTGGGTCACGTAGTGAATCCTGAGGGGATTATGGTAGACCCGGAAAAGGTGGAGGCAGTGATGCAATGGAAGTCTCCAAAGATGCCATCTGAGATTCGTAGTTTCGTGGGTTTGGCGGGCTATTAAAGAAGATTCATTCAAGACTTCTCTAAGATAGATTCTCCGTTGACTAAGTTGATCCGTAAGGATGGAAAGTTTGTATGGGGTCAAGCTCAAGGGAAGGCGTTTGAGGTGTTAAAGGTGAGGTTAAGTCAAGCTCCTGTCTTGTCATTACCTGATGAAAGCGAAGATTTGGTGGTTTATTCTGATGCTTCCTAATCGGGGTTGGGATGTGTGTTGATGCAGAGAGGAAAGGTTGTAGCCTATGCAACCCGACAGTTGAAAGTTCATGAGGTCAATTATCCTACTCATGACTTGGAGCTAGCAGTTGTGGTCTTCACATTAAAGATATGGAGGCACTACCTATATGGGACGAAGTTACCATATTCATTAACCACAAGATCTTGAAGTACTTCTTCAAGCAAAAGATTTGAACATGAGACAGAGGAGATGGTTAGAGCTCATAAAGATTATGATGCGAGATAGATTACCATTCGGAAAGGCCAACATGGTGGCAGATGCTCTTAGCCGAAAGGAGAGACCTGAGCCGATTTGGGTAAAGGCCTACCAGTTAATCATGACCTCTGATGTGATGAAGCAATTCAAAGAGTTTCAAGATGAGGCATTAAGGAAGATAATCTTAACTCTGAAAGAATGAGAGGTCTGGTCGCAGAATTGGGTGAAAACAAACACGGTGTTAGGACCCGATTCGGACGGATGTGGATTCCACGTTTTGGGGATCTACGTGAGGATTATGGATGAAGCTCATAAAACTCGGTACTCCATTCATCCCAGTGCTAAAAAGATGTATCAAGATATGAAGAAAGATTATTGGTGGCCGAGTATGAAGCGTGATGTAGTGGAGTACGTGAGTAAATGCCTTACTTGCTTGTATGTGAAGGCGGAGCACCAGAAGCCATACCGGAAGATCCAACATTTGGACATACCGGAGTGGAAGTGGGAGCATATCACCATGGACTTTATTACAAGCTACCGCACACCGCGCGAGAGTACGATTT
Source organism: Flaveria trinervia (assembly GCA_025506515.1). Taxonomy (NCBI): domain Eukaryota; kingdom Viridiplantae; phylum Streptophyta; class Magnoliopsida; order Asterales; family Asteraceae; genus Flaveria; species Flaveria trinervia. The sequence continues at coordinate 48,935,932 of CM046453.1, forward strand.
ATATGGGTGATAATTGATCGTTTGACGAAGAGTGCTCACTTCTTACTGATCTGCGAGACATATTCATCCGAGAGGTTGGCAGATCTATTCATCAAGGAGATTGTGACTCGTCATGGTGTGCCGGTGTCTATTATGTCTAATCGTGACACCCGGTTTACATCTAAATTTTGGAAGAAATTCCATGATGAGATAGGGACGGGTTACATATTAGCACGACTTATCATCCTCAGACGGATGGTTATTCGGAAAGGTCCATTCAAATGTTGGAAGATATGCTTCGGGCATGTGTTATTGATTTTGGAGGAAGTTGAGACGACCACTTACCATTAGCCGAGTTCTCATATAAAAAATAGCTACCATGCTAGTATTGGCATGCCTCCTTATGAGATGCTATACGGTAGGAGATGTAGAACAACCGCTTGTTGGTGTGATATTGGCCATAAAGTGTTAGGAAGCGTCGAGGTGGTCGAGGCTACGACTGAGAAGCTAGAAAGGATCAAAGCCTTTATAAGGAAGCCAAGGATAGACAGAAGTCGTATGCCGATAAGAGATGTAGACATATTGAGTTCGAGGTGGGTGATAGAGTTACGCTGAAAGTCTCACCTTGGAAGGGCATCATTCGGTTTAGGAAGAGGGACAAGTCGAGCCTAAGATACATAGGGCCTTTCCGAATCATTGCTTGAATAGGAGAAGTGGCCTATAGGTTGGAGTTGCCTAATAAATTAAGTGGAATTCATCAGACATTCCATGTATCTCACTTAAGAAAGTGCTTAGCTGAGGAGGATATAGTGGTGCCATTGGAGGATATTGAAGTGCATGAATGGCTTAATTATGTGGAGCAACCAGTGGCGATCATCGATCGCAAAGAGAAGAGGCTAAGGAATAAGGTGGTTCCCTTGGTGCGTGTACAGTGGAAGCACAAGAAGGAATCAGAGTCCACTTGGGAAGTTGAGGAAGAGATGAGGTAGCATTACCCTCAACTATTCAACGACTAACAGGTTTCAAGGACGAAACCTAAATAGGGGGTGGACTTGTAACGCCCCGAATAAAGTCTAAGCGAGTAAATTAATAATAATAGGCTTAGCGGGGATTATTTGTAGAAAATAAGCATGTAATGGAGTATGGACCGAGTAAACTTTTCCGATTATCTTTCTGTGAGTTAAAGGTCCTGAGAATGCCCGATATATATAAATGGATCAGCTTGAGCAAACTCTCATTTGCAACTCAACACCCCAATTTCAATATAGAGAGTAGAGAGAGAAAGTGGAGAGAATTGAAAATTTAATGCTCGGTTGATCACGAGATTGAAGATTGATGTTTGTGGGCATCCAAACAACAAGAAAAGACCAAGAATCTAGGTATGAAACATCATTTAATCTTACATTTTGATGTAAACCCGGATTCTAGGGCTTGGGTTTTTTAAAGTGGCAAAGATTCCCCAAAACTCACGTTTTTGTGTAAGAAATCATGTAAAAATCTTAGATATAGCTTATTGGGTGATAAACCAAGGTATTGGATGTAAAAGATTGAATTTTGGGTCAAAAATAGGTTGGTTCGTAATTTTCCGCCCGTTCTACGAAACTAGGTGTTCATCTTGTGAAATTATGTATTCGTCCAGCAAAACTGTGAATCTTCCTGCGAAACTACAGTTTCGCAGGTAGTTTCACAGACTTGGTTTACAACGAAAGTTGGGCGAAGCTGGCAGCAAAACTGGCAGCGAAGATGCCAGCAAAACTGTTAGCGAAGATGCCAACGAAACTAGCAGCGAAACTACAGGCGAAATTAGCAACGAAACTGCTCATCATGTAGCAGAATCAGCGAAATTAGGCAGAAAATAACTCACTGGAGTGTTAACTTATCTGTAGGCAGTGTAGTGCAACCCTCGCTTTGAAAGCTTGATTGAGAAGCTACTCATCAAGACCCCAACTAGGGGCATTGCCCCTTGGACCCCACTAGGGGCTGCCGCCCCTGAACCCCCGTTGTCCAGCGGAGGATCGGTTTTTCTTTGATGGTGACTTATGCTTGTTGTGAATATGTATATGTATGTGAATGTATGATGCATGATGTTTATGATGCATGATGTTTATGACGAAGTATGATGTTTTGTATGTATGATGATGCGTGATGATGTTATGTTTATGTATGATATGTTTTCTTATGTTCCTTACCACGTATTATGATGTGACTTTCATGGTGTGATTATGATAATGATGCAAAGTATTATCTTAACAAAGTGAAGATTTAAGATAATGAAAGTTGAACATAATGAACGAATGGAATTTCTTACAAGCAAATAAAAGGACGTTCAAAGCTCATTGAGAGTTGTTAGCTCAACTGTGTGTTTACAGCGTGCAATTTTGGCTAACTCATAAGGGTTCATAAAAACAATAGGAGTTATTCTTGGTGACTACTCCTATATGTGATTTGGTAATGACTGTGTGTTATGTAGCCTGCGATTTTGGCTAACCCATAAGAGTTCACACACGCAGGGGGACTTAGTCTATGTGACTACTCTATATGTACGATATAGGGTCCTCGTCGCTTAACCCTAGATGATATATCTTTGTGCTCAAGAGGGAGGTGAAGCATATGACAAGACCTAGATAGAAGTGAAAAGATAATAAATGTACGAAATGTGCGATAAGTACAAAATGTGCGAAATGTAGGAAACGAACCATGAAAGAAGATAATAACTATTACCTTGATGTATGCATGATGTGTGATCACCTGTGATAGTAAAGAAAATGTTTTAAGAATGAAAGGTAATATAATTATTTTTTGTAAAACTGGAACTCACTCAACAACATTGACTTTTATGCATTTTCCAGTTGGCAGGTAATGGTTGCTGAGGATGGCACGGGGTAGCTACTTGGCTCATTTGGATGTCATTCTTTTGTATAATGTTTTTGCATTGTAATACGAACAAACAATGTTTTGTAATGAATGTTGTAATACTTTGCAAAAGCGATTATTTATATGAAATGAAATGTTTTCTTTTAAAAATGTTTCCACTGCATTTTTAGTAAGTTAATACAAATGCATGTTTTATGTGCGATGATTGACCAGCTGTGAGCGTCCCGGGAATGAGGCCTTACATTTAGGCTGGACAATATTAAGGTAGAGTGTTACAACTGTAACCAAATAGGATGCTTTGCTAGAGAGTGTAAGGCACCAAGGACTAGTGGTAGCCAAGTGAAGATCAAGTATAGGTTGGACTCATCTTAGATTAGATTATATTTATATTAGTTTGTAATAGGTTTAATGTTAGTTTACTTTTGAATGATTGTTCATTTTGTTAAGTTTTGTAGTCCAGCGAAACTATGAACAAAACTCTAGTTTCGCTCATAGTTACATGTTAGTTCACCCGGTGTAACTATTGTTTCTGCCGGTGAAACTATAGTTTCGCAGCACAGTTTCACTGATCACAAAACTGTCCGCGAAACTAGGATTGCAATATAAATATTTGATCATGTTAATTGTTGGGTATTCTTGCAAAAACACTAATCGATTGGCATAGTTGGAAGAGACCTTTGTAAGTAGTTTATTCACTAAAATACATTTGTGCTTTGTTACTGTTGATTATATTGATCATTATTATTCATATTTTATGACATTCTTGTTGTTCTTTGTAACACCCGGTTATTTTTAAAAGACAAAGTATAAAGAATAAAAGAAAAAAAAACTATAAGGTCCAAGTGGAGGGACCAAAGGTGTCCAAAAGGACAAATTTTTGAAAAGTTGGCGTAAAGGTGGGCATGGCCGCCCACCCTCATTTCACATCATCATCTTCTTTGGTTTTAGAGAGAGAGAGAGTAGAGGAACTCTCGGTTTTGTAGATGAAGAAGAAGAAGAAGAAATCGAATTCAAGGTAAGAATTCGTGGTTTTATGTGTTTATGATGGGTTTATCCCGGTTATGTGATGATGTGTTCTTATGTGTTTGTTTGTGCTTGGTGTGTGTTGGTTGTTATTTTAGGTGTTTGAACTCATTGCAAGTGGGTTAGAAAGGAAAAAACACCCAAGTTGCACCAGGTGAGTTCTAGACCCTGGTTTTATATGTTTTAAACCATCTTTGGGGCTGAAAACGTATTAAAAAGATTTTACAAAGTTTATGTGTGATACCCGTATGTATTGTGTATGTTGGATGATGGTTCTCGAATGTTTACAGTCTACTCATGTTTAGAATAGCTGCATTCTGCTTAGAACAGATGGGTTTGATGACTAGGATTGAAAACATCCTAGAAACATGTTTCACAGAAACTCATGCGCCTAGATAAGTGTTCATACGCCTGAAATTGCTTTAGAAAGAATTTAGTGTAAGCCATGCCCCTAAACAGTAGCTCATGCACCCAAAATGCCTTAGAAACGTCTAAGTATAGCCCATGCGCCTGAACAGTGGCCCATGCGCCTAGAAATGTTAGTCGGATGACTAAGTGCAGGGCCATGCCCCCAATAGTGCTCATGCGTCCTAGTGGCCCACACGCCCAAGTGGCTCATGCACCTGAATAGTACCCATGCGCCTAGAAATTGAGCTGGAATGGACTAAGTGTCCAGACATCCAGGGTTCCCATATGTCTAAGCACCCATGTGCCTGCATAGTGCCCAAGAGCCTGAAAGTTGCCCATGCGCCTAAGTGTTCCCTATACGCCTGCATAGTGTCCATGAGGCTTGGGACTTAGAATATTTTTCTGATTTTTGGGAAAAATGTGTAAAGAAGGCTTTGACTTAGGAGATTCCTAGGGGACTATATAAGTTGACTTTTGGGTCATAAAAGGTATGAGGGGCATGTTATGCATTGTGATTGATGCTTATGTATGATGATGATATTGCATGGTTATGCATGATGTATGTTATGTATGTATGATGCCCTGTATGATGATGTATGAATGATATGTTATGTTATGTTCCTATGATGATGCATGTTTCTCTTTCCATGGCTTTACGTGTTATGTTAATGAATGAACCGAAAGTATTATGTACCGTAAAGTGAAAGATAATGAAAGAGGAACACGATGAATGAATGCATGCATTAACGAATGAATGAAGGTAAAAAGTCTTGCAAGCAAATGTATGGAGGTCCACACCCAATGAAAGGTGTTAGCTCAACTATGTGCAGGTTAGCTACCCCAGAAGGATGCACACTGGGGTCCAGTCCTTGTGATTACCATATGTATGGGATCCTTGCGTCTTACCCTAGGTACTTGAGTCAGCTTCGTGCACAATGTTCGGGGCCTATGAAAGACCTCGGGTCCAGTAACCAGCTTCGTGCACAATGTTCACGTATAGCATATGGCATTGATACAGAATGAAAAAGAAAAGTTTAATGGTGAATGTACTTGCCCTAGGGACTGGAGTCACCTTCGTGCATAATGTTCGGGGTAATGTACATGTCACAAGATTTAATGAATGAACGAAAATTAATGAACGAAATGGAAGATAATAATGATATTATCTTTATATACGTATGATGTATGATCACGAACGAATGATACGTATAGTATGGCTCTAAAAGGAAATACATAACAATTTATGTATTTTTATTATAAAACTAGAACTCACTCAGCAACGCAGACTTTTATACATTTTCAGTTGGCAGGTAACGTTGCTGAGGATGGCACGAGGCAGCTACTCAGCTCTTTTGGATGGCATCCATTTATTTAAAGATTTTGTCATGTAATACAACATAGTAATTTTGTAACTGACAAACGATGCATTATTTTTCAAAAGTTTTTATGATGAAATGAAATGCCATTTGTTTTATGTTTCCACTGCAATGTTTTGATGATTAAATGCAAAGTATATGTTTTATGTGCAATGATTTACCGGCTGTGAGGATCCCGGGAACGGGGCCTTACAAGTTGATATCAGAGCCAAAGTTTAAGTGAAATGGGTAAATTTTCAAAATAAACCTTAACTTAAACTGAGAATGGGACGAAATGGGAATGGGATGCCAATCTGAGTAGTTGCGTCCCATCAAGTATTTTTGTAATGTTAACGGGTTTATATGCGCATGGTATGTGGTTATGTGTTGTATGTAGATTTAAATACTGATGTAGTCAGGAAAGTAATGCCCGGTGTATGAAGAGTAAAGTAAGTGGCTAATCACAACTGGCCATTGTAATTAGGGACTTACTATACTTGACATAAAACTGAGTTGTTCCCTTGAATGATCATGTTGGTTTTTGAATCTTTCAGTGTGTTAGTAGATGGCTGGTGGTAGATCTTCGAAGGCCTCTCGTGGTGGAGGTCACGGTGCTGAACCACGACCTAAGAGAGGGAGACCCAGAGTCGAGAAAATGGTTCATGAAGAACCAGAGGCTCCTCATCCGGAAGGTGGCGACGAGAGCGCCAATCTGAGAGCCTCAGTAACGGAGGTGGTGGTGGAGGAAGTTCATCAGGTTATGCAGACGATTTTACTGTCTGTGGTGACCGAAGTTATCAAGGCGGTTAGAGACGGGGAAAGAAAGGAAAGGAACAGGTCCTCGGGAGGACGAGAACAACCAGAGCCGGAAACGGTTCTCTCTCTGATGATGAGGACGAGGATGAAGCAGAGCCTGCATCGGAGGCGACGAGGCTGCAACTACGGGGTGTTTATGAGATGCAAACCCCCTACTTTCGATGAAAATGGCACTGCCGCTGCTGCTCACCGATGGGTGAGGGAAATGGAGGCGGTACTTGATATCAGCGAGTGCCGAGAAGACCAGAAGGTTATGTTCGCTACCCTTTCATTTGTAGACTCAGCTCTGTGCTGGTGGGACAATATAGTGCAAGCCGAGGGTAGTCGGGCGATCGGGAGAATGAGATGGTCGGAGTTGAAGAAGTTGGTGATCGAGGAGTCTTGTCCTCACCGGGAAATGGACAAGGTTGAGAGAGAGTTTCTGCAACTGGAGGCAGGAACTATGACACACCAAGAGTACACCACAAAGTTCAATGAAACGGCACAGCTGGTGCCCGATCACGTGACACCACTGTCACAAAAGATTAACAGATACATCCAGGGGCTGTCGGTGGAAATCCGTAGGCATATGATCGTTGCGCGGCCGAGCACTTTTAGGTCGGCGGTTGATTTGGTTGGTAGACTATATGATGAGCGTGAGGTGGTAGTGGCTGAGGAGAAGAAGACGAGTAGGGATGGGTGAAACTAGAATGGGAAACAGTTTGCACATGGTAGAGCCGCTCCAAACCATAAAGTGGTGAGGGTAGGTGACCGACGTGTGGTCACATCTGGTGCTGAGTTGAAGAGGTGTGGCAAGTGCAAGAAGGAGCACGGTGGTGAGTGTAGATGGGGGTTGAATGTTTGTTTCAAGTGTGGGAAGCCTGGTTATATGGCTAGAGACTGTGGAGGTGTGAAGTGTTTCAACTGCAGGGGAAGTGGTCACATGAGCAGGGAGTGTAAAAAGCCAAGGGCCGAGGGTTCCGGGGTGAAGTAGGCGGGAGGAGAAGGACAGAAGGCAAGCGCCCGAGCTTTCACGATGACTCGGGAGGAGGCTAGGAAACCCCGACAGGTGTCAGGTATGTTTCTAGTAAACTAACTCTTGCATCTGTGTTGTTTGATTCTGGTGCTAATAGGAGTTTCATTTTTGCTGCCTTTGGTGCTAAGTTTCCTAATAAGAGTAGATGTATTGGTGAGCCATTCGATGTAGAAACTGCTATCGGTAAGTCCACTAGAATTACTGATGTGATAGAGGACTATTCCATAGAACTAGAAGGTTGTAGGTTTGCTGCAAGGTTACACGTGATACGCCTAGGTGGATTCGATGTAGTACTAGGGATAGACTGGTTAGCAACCTATGAGGCAAACATCGTGTGGTGCAAAAAGATGATCCGATTGACAACGCCCGACGGAAATGAGGTGACGGTTTATGGTGATCGCATCACGACGATCCCGAAGGTGATTTCAATGGTGGTGGCGGGAAAGTGTATGAGACGCAGATGTAGTGCCTACTTGGCATACATAAAAGATGTGGATGCGTTGGTACCACAATTATCCGAAGTACCAGTGGTGCGCGACTTTCCGGACATATTCCTGAAAGACTTACCCGGTGTGCCACCAGATCGGGAGGTTGAGTTCCAAATGACTTGATACCTGGTGCTCAACCCGTTGCCAAAGCACCGTATCGGTTAGCTCCCATGGAAATGAGAACTAATGAGCAGTTGTAAGAGCTGCTCGAGAAGGGGTTCATTAGACCGAGTTATATCTCCCTGGGGTGCTTTGGTCCTGTTTGTGAAGAAGAAAGATGGTAGTATGCGGATGTGTATTGACAACCGAGAGTTGAACAAGTTGAAGGTGAAGAACCGATACCCTTACCAAGAATAGACGATTGTTTGATCAGCTCCAAGGTGCCAGTTGTTTTTGAGGATTGATCTTCGATCTGGGTACCATCAGCTGAAAGTGAAAGAGCAGGATATCCCAAAACAGCTTTTCGTACGCGCTACGGTCACTACGAGTTTCTTGTCATGTCCTTTGGTTTGACCAATGCGCCAGCTGCTTTTATGGATCTGATGAACCATGCGTGTCAGCCTATGTTGGATAAATCGGTGATTGTGTTCATTGATTATATCCTGATTTTTCGAAGAGTGAGATTGAGCATGCCGGTCATATGCGGGAGGTTCTAGAGACGTTAAGAAGGGAGAAGTTGTATGCAAAATTCTCCAGGTGCATGTTTTGGTTGCATGAAGTTCAGTTCTTGGGTCATGTGGTGAATCCCGATGGGATTATGGTGGACTCGGCTAAGGTGGAGGCAGTGATGCAATGGAAATCTCAAAAGACGCCATCCGAGATTCGCAGTTTCTTGGGTTTGGCGGGTTACTACCGGAGATTCATTCAAGACTTTTCCAAGATCGCTTCTCCACTAACCAAGGTGACCCGAAAAGATGTGAAGTTCGTATGGGGTCAAGCTCAAGAGAAGGCATTCGAAGAATTAAAGGCGATGTTGACTCAAGCTCCTGTCTTGTCGTTACCCGATAGAAGCGAAGATTTGGTGGTGTATTCAGATGCTTCCTTCTTGGGGTTGGGGTGGTGTTAATGCAAAGAGGAAATGTTACAGCCTATGCATCACGACAACTGAAGGTTCATGAGGTCAACTACCATACTCATGACTTGGAACTAGCAGCCGTGGTATTTGCACTAAAGATTTGGAGGCACTATCTGTATGGAACGAAGTGCACCATCTTTACCAACCACAAGAGCTTAAAGTACTTATTTGAGCAGAAGGACCTGAATATGAGGTAGAGATGATGGTTGGAGCTAATAAAGATTATGATTGTGAGATCCATTACCATCCAGGCAAAGCTAACGTGGTGGCTGATGCTCTTAGCCGGAAGGAGAGGCCCGAGCTGATTCGGGTGAAAGCATACCAACTGATCATGACCTCTGATGTAATGAAGCAAGTCAAGGAGTTTTAGGATGAGGCACTAAAAGAAGATCATCTAAACTCTAAAAGAATGAGAGGTCTGGTTGGAGAATTGGGTGAGAACACACTTGGTGTTAAAACTTGATTTGGACGGGTGTGGATTCCTTGTTTTGGGAATCTACGTGTGAGGATTTTGGATGAAGCTCACAAGACTCGATATTCCATTCATCCTGGTGCCAGAAAGATGTATCAAGATATGAAGAAAGATTATTGGTGGCCGGTATGAAGCGTGACGTGATGGAGTATGTGAGTAAGTGCCTTACTTGTTTGCAAGTGAAGGCGGAACATCAGAAGTCATACGGGAAGATCCAACCTTTGGATATACCGGAATGGAAGTGGGAGCACATCACCATGGATTTCATTACGAAACTGCCCCGTACTCCGAAAGGATACGATGCCATATGGGTGATTGTTGACTGCTTGACGAAGAGTGCTCACTTCTTACCGATCCGTGAGACATATTCATCCGAGAGGTTGGCTGACATGTTCATCAAGGAGATTGTAACTCGTCATGGTGCGCCAGTGTCCATTGTGTCTGATCACGACACTCGGTCTACATCTAAATTCTGAAAGAAATTCCACGAGGCTATGGGGACGAGGTTACATATTAGCACGGCTTATCATCCCCAAACTGATGGTCAGTCAGAAAGGACCATTTAGACGCTGGAAGACATGCTTTGGGCGTGTGTGATTGATTTTAGGGGAAGTTGGGATGACCACTTACCGTTAGCTGAATTCTCGTACAACAATAGCTATCATGCCAGCATTGGCATGCCACCGTATGAGATGCTATACGGTAGGAGATGTAGAACACCCGTTTGTTGGGGTGATATTGGTCAGAAGGAATTGGGGAGCGTCAAGGTAATTGAGGCTACGACTGAGAAGCTTGAGAAGATTAAAGCCTTCATGAAGGCAGCCAAAGATAGACAGAAGTCGTACGCCGATAAATGACATAGACCGATCGAGTTCCAGGTGGGTGACCGGGTTGTGTTGAAGGTCTCACCTTGGAAGGGAATTATCCAATTCACGAAACAAGGTAAGCTAAGCCTGAGGTACATAGGACCTTTCCGAATTATTGCTCGAGTAGGAGAGGTGGCCTATACATTGGAGTCACCAGATGAGTCAAGTGGAATTCACCCAACATTTCATGTATCTCATCTGAGGAAGTGCTTAGCTCATGAAAACATGATTGTTCCATGGAAGACATTGAAGTAGATGAAAGGCTCAATTATGTGGAGCAACTAGTGGCAATCATTGACCATAAAGAGAAGAGGCTGCGAAATAAAATGGTTCCTCTTGTGCTGTACAGTGGAAGCAGAGGAAGGGATTCGAGTCTACATGGGAGACTGAGGAGGAGATGAGGCAGCATTATCCTCATATGTTCAAGGAATAACAGGTTTCGGGGACGAAACCTATATAAGGGTTGTGGACTTGTAACACCCAGTTATTTTTAAAAGACAAGGTATAAGAATAAAAGAAAAGAAAGCTATAAGGTCCAAGTGGAGGGACCAAAGGGTCCAAAAGACAAATTTTTGAAAAGTTGGTGTCAAGGTGGGCATGGCCGCCCACCCTCATTTCACATCATTGTCTTCTTTCGTTTAGAGAGAGAGAGCAGAGGAACTCTCGAATTGAAGGTAACAATTCGCGGTTTTATGTGTTTATGACGTGTTTTATCCCCGTTATGTGATCATGTGCTTATGTGTTGTGTTTGTACTCGTGTATGTGTGTGGTGTTGTTTTAGGTGTTTGAACTCATTGCAAGCGTGTTAGAAAGGAAGAAAACACCCAAGTTGCACGAGGTGAGTTCTAGACCCTAGTTTTTACATGTTTTAAACTATCCTTGGGCTGAAAACGTATTAAAAAGATTTTACAAAGTTTATGTGTGATACCTGTATGTATTGTGTATGTTTTGATGATGGTTCTTGAATGTTTATAGGCTACTCATGTTTAGAATAGCTGCATTATGCTTAGAACAGATGGGTTGATGATTAGGATTGAAAACATCTTAGAAACATATTTCACAGAAACTCATGCGCCTAGATAAGTGTTCATATGTCTCAAATTGCCTTAGAAAGAATTAAGTGTAAGCCATGCGCCTAAACAGTAGCTCATGCACCCAAAATTTGCCATAGAAAAGTCTAAGTATAGCCCATGCGCCTGAACAGTGGCCCATGCGCCTAGAAATGTTAGTCGGATGACTAAGTGCAGGACCATGCGCCCCAATATTGCTCATGCGTCTAAGTGGCCCATGCGCCCAAGTGGCTCATGCGCCTGAATAGTACCCATGCACCTAGAAATTGGGCTGGAATTGACTAATTGTCCAGACGTCCAGGGTTCCCATGCGTTTAAGCACCCATGCGCCTGCTAGTGCCCATGCGCCTGAAAGTTGACCATGCGCCTGCATAGTGTCCATGCGCCTGAGGACTTGGAATATTTTTCTGATTTTTGGGAAAATGTGTAAGAAGGCTTTGACTTAGGAGATTCCGGGGGGACTATATAAGTTGACTTTTGGGGTCATAAAAGGTATGAGGGCATGCTATGCATTGTGATTGATGCTTATGTATGATGATGATGTTGCATGGTTATGCATGATGTATGTTATGTATGTATGATGCCCTGTATGATGATGTATGAATGATATGTTATGTTATGTTTCCTATGATGATGAATGTTTATCTTTCCTGGCTTTACGTGTTATGTAATTAATGAACCCGAAAGTATTATGTAACGTAAAGTGAAAGATAATGAAGAGGAACAGGATGAATGAATGCATGCATTAACAAATGAATGAACATAAAAAGTCTTGCAAGCAAATGTATGGTGGTCCGTACCCAATGAAGGGTATTAGCTCAACTGTGTGCGGGTTAGCTACCCTAGAAGGATGCACACTAGGGTCCAATCCTTCTGATTGACCATATGTATGGGATCCTTGCCGCCTGCCTTAGGTACTGGAGTCAGCTTCATGCACATGTTCGGGGTCTATGAAGACCTCAGGCCCGTAACCAGCTTCGTGCACAATGTTCGGGGTATAGCATATGGCATTGATCCGGAATGAAAAAGAAAAGATGAATGGTGAATGTATTTGCCCTAGGTACTGGAGTCAGCTTTGTGCACAATGTTCGGGTCTATGAAAGACCTCAGCCTAGTTACCCGCTTCGTGCACAATGTTCGGGGTAATGTACATGTCACAAGATATAATGAATGAACGAAGGTTAACGAACGAAATGGAAGATCATAATGATATTATCTGTATGTACGTATGATGTATGATCACGAACGAATGATACATATAGTATGGCTTTGAAAGGAAATAAATAATAATTTATGTATGTTTTATTATAAAAACTAGAACTCACTCAGCAATGCTGACTTTTATACGTTTTCTGTTGGCAGGTAAATGTTGCTGAGGATGGCACGAGGTGGCTACTCAGCTCTTTTGGATGGCATCCATTTATTTAAAGCTTTTGTGATGTAATACAATAATGTAATTTTGTAACCGACAAACGATGCATTATTTTGCAAAAGATTTTATGATGAAATGAAATGCCATTTGTTTTATTTTCCGCTGCAATGTTTTGATGATTAAATGCAAAGTATATGTTTTATGTCCGATGATTTACCAGCTGTGAGCGTCCCGGGAACGGGGCCTTACATTCTTAGTGTTATTCATCTTTGTTATCTCTTTATTGTATCTGATATTGAACAAATCAACATCTCATTTGTACTGCATATCAATCAAATGGACTAAAAATTTGGCATCAGAGCCTGAGTGCTTATGATTTATTGAGGTTTCTCGGTTGTTTTTGTTCAATATCAATTCTAAATCAAATTCGATTGTATTTGATATGGAATTTGATTGAATTTTGCGTGTTTTGGTGGAAAAGCTCTGTTAATCATTAGATCTCAAATCCTTTTGAATTTTGGTGATTTGTGATTGATTTCATGTTGAAAAAGCTTTTCAGCTCCATCAAGCAAAACTACCAATTCATCCAGCAAAACCGTGCTGATCTTCCATCAAAACTACAAGTGGTTCCACTATGAAGTAGTTTATAGCATTCCAGCAAAACTTAACGAAAGTTCAACAGTGCTTGTGTGCATATTACAAGCAAAATTGCTAGCGAAAGTACCATTGAACGAAAGGTTAAGCTTGTTTCGTGTGAAATTGTCGGTGAAACTAAGCGGTTTCAAGCATTTGGCTAGCGAAACTGCTACCGAAATTGTCTGCGAAACTATGGTGAGTCACCGAAACTAGTCCTCTCTACAAAAATGTTCTATGAAACTACCATTTTTCTGCGAAAATAATTATTCTTCAGCGAAACTAGTATGTCAAAGATGACTTCCCTCACCTTTCAGATCTTGAGAGTGTAGCTCCCAACAGACCTCGGAGACTCATAAACGGGATAACTTTGAAGTTTGGAAGAGATGTTTCAAAGCCTTTTTCTTCTACACCAACCACAATCAATGAGAATCTATCATTTCTGGTCCACACATACCAACTATCATTGTTGGTGATGTTGTATCTCAAAAAAACGACCCAGCCACATTCAATGAGAAGGATCTAAAGCTGATTGATCGAGACCAGAAAGCTTTTGGAGCATTAACTCTATGTCTTGCACCAGACATCTACAATCGATTCGTTGAGCATAAGAATGCTATTTCTCTTTTCGATGCTCCGTGTGAGTTCTATGATGGTAACGATGAGCTGGTGAAAGACAAGAGTATTCAAGCTGAGAAGGAATTCAACTCCTTTGTGGGATATGAACGAGAGTCTCATAGATATCACAAATTGTTTTCTGATAGTTTCAAGCACACTAGAGAAATACGATGAAAAACTTTCCAATATTGAGCGAGTCAACAGGTTACTAGACTCTCTCCTACTTTAGTGGAGTCTACATGTGAGAATGCTAAAGCAAACAAGAGGTTTCACTGACTACAAGCTTATGGACATCATCAATAAGCTTAAATCTTTCAAGTTAGACATGAAGAGAAGGGAATTCAACCAAACCATGATGCCTACATCTGATTTCACTCAACATGCTGCATTATTGTCTTCCTCTGGAAGCTCTCCAATGGAAGCATCTCGTCAAGGCGGAGTGAATACTGGTGATTATTTTGGAGATTGTGGTAGTGTTGGGAGAGATCAAGCTAACTTGAAAGCAAATGTTGAAACTTCATTTCCATCCAAGACAATGGCTCTTTTTGGTATGTTTGTTCAGAGTTATGAAGCTTTAGTGGCAGGGGAGTTGAAAGGCAAAGGGATGACGATGGAGGATATGTATCAGGTGGACCTTGTTGATCTTGAAGAGACTGACATTCAATGGAAAATGGTAATGTTGACACTTAGAGCCCGAAGATTCATTGAGCATACTAGAAGAAAGAATTTTGGAGGTCAAAGCTCTAACTCCAAACTGGGATTTGATAAGTCTAGCTGAGGTGTTTTAATTACAAATAGTTGGGACACTTCAAACATGAATGTCCGTTGCTAATCATCACTGGTCCTAGTAATTCAAGAGCTCCATGACTAGTTTCAAGCGGGAGTAAAGAGGAAATAAGTCAAAGAAAGAGCCACTTTGATTTTTAATTTGATTGGAGTGCGGAAGTTAAAGAGACAAGAGAAGAGATTACCAAGCCCTGGCGGCTGAGATTATGGAAGGAAAGAGGAAGGTGAACTATGAGGTGAATTTCATCCATTCAAAGAATTTAGAGATGAAGCTGAAGTGTCTGTGAAGGTGAAGGGGGATAGAGGGTGTAAGAAAGTAAAGTTGAGGAGATGATGATAGGATCTCAGCATCTAGTTTGATCGATTCGAATGATTTCAGCAGCGGAATAGAGTACCAACTAGCACAATTCGAGCAAGAATACCAAAGATATTGCAATGAACAGAATTAGTTATAGAGAGAGAAAGTTTCTGCAAAAAGAACATTTCATTCAATCACACGCTTTTCGTGGTGGCAAAGAAATGTCACGCATACAACAGTCAATCATCCCTTATATAGGAATGTCGTGGTGGAACATTCCTTATATAGGAGATGTGACGTCTGCTGATGTCACTTGATAGTGACATCTAACAGAATTATTTAAACAACTGAAACACAACTACTAAAGATGTCAAAACAGCTGACATCTTCTTACAAAACTAAGTGTTATCAGTTACTACAACTACTGAAAAGAAACGACTGAAACTACAACGACTGAAGAACAAGCTCTTCAGTCGTTTTACAAAACTAGTGAAAGTAAAAACATAAAACTACTGATATCACAACTACTGAAGAAGTACTCTTCAGCTGTTGTGACAAACTACTGAAACTTTAGCACTTGGTCTTCAGACTTGAACTTCAGACGTTTCATCAGCTGATGACTTCAGTAGATGTCATCAGCTGATGTCTTCAGTCTTTGTCTTCACACTTTGTACATCAGTTGTTGATCTTCAGCACTTGTGGACTCTTCAGCTGTTGTACTTCAGCACTTTTTGGTCTTTAGCTTCAGCACTTGTATTCTTCACTGTGAGCTTCAATACTTTGGTCTTCAGCTTCACACTTGTATTCTTCAGCTGTTGACCTTCAGTACTTTGGTCTTCAGCTTCAGCACTTGTGTTCTTCAGCTGTTGTACTTCAGCACTTTAGTCTTCAGTTGTTTAAGTCTTCAGTACTTGATCTTTAGTTGTTGAAGTCTTCAGCACGTGTCGAACTGCTGATGAAGCCTTCAGCAGTTGTTGTGATATCATGTGGGACTTAGAGGTTTTCTGATCTTGGCTCATTGGTTCTTTTGGTCCAACAAACTCCCCCTGAACCAATGCAACCAAAACCTCTAATTGATTTATTTTCCCACTTATTGTTGGCAGAATGGTTGGTCTTTTTCCTCTTGATCAGTTGAGAAGATGACCCATATAAGCACTGGCCTGGGAATGAGTCTTTGATGATTTGGTTGGCAATGTATGGATGGGAGCTCTGTATGGGGGAATTGGACACTGAGCTGTTCCCCCATCCATGAGACTCACTTCCCAACTATGAGCCTGTAGGATTCCCTGGTGTAGGCCTCCAAAATACAATTTGTTCCTCCATGGTGAGCTCCTCTGCCTCACCATCAAAGAATCCTTCTGGCCCATAGAACTCAGACAGGAATTTGACCTGTTTTCCATTTTTGAGTACCACCGTTGTAATCTGTCTGTAAAAAATTCATCAGGATGATGACCTTCTAACAGCAGTGGTAACTCATCCTTCTGATCTCATTCAGCCTCTTATACACCAGCCCCTTTTTGATCATTCTGTTTTCTAGCATCTTTTGTGGAGGCATGTTTGAGGTGTATGCCTTTTTGAAATCTTCCAGGATTTCCCAGGGAACTACAAGGGCTAAGGAGATCACTTCATCTACAATCTTTTTCACTTGCCCATTGTATCTCTGAGGGATATTTTTCTTTTGTATTCTGTGAGCCACCCTGGGATCAGGCCAATTCTTACTCTTTCTTTCACATACTGAAAAGTATGTCTAAGAGTATAAATCCTCTGAGCTTGTTTTTTCATATTAATGATGGAGGAAGTGGCTGCATAAGCTTTATCTACTCTCCTCAATAACTCTTCTTCATGCAATCTGTGTTGTTCTTCTTCTTCTAATTTCACTTTGATTGCATCTCTTTGTTGCTCAGGAGTTATTGCAAGAGAAGATCTTTGGCCTTAGGCAACTGCAGACAGCTGAGATCGGCAGCCTATCTTCTTCATCATCATTTTCTTCTTCTTCCACAAGCCTCACACCTTCTCTTCTTCTGCTTAGGTGCATCATCGGCTGTTGGTTTTGAGGGTAAGGGAGTTGGTTTTGTGGGTTGTGGTTGTGGTTGTTTTGGAGAGGGAATTGAGAGGCTGAGTTAGCATTTTGGAGGTGAGTGTGGCTTTTGAGTGTTTGGTTAGCTCAGTCCTGCTCCCTGCTCCTGCTTCATTCAAAGCTTCGACTACTAAACCCTTAGTGTATGCTTCAGACGAACAGATCTTGGAGGTTATGGCCAAGATGCTGTCCCTGGTCCATGATTTTACTTCGATCAATGATCTCCCAAGGTATTTGCTGATAATCTGATCATGATCTCAAGTCTCTCTCTACCCATAGTGCTGTAGCTGGCCCATCTTTGTTGGATCTCTTCGATCTCTAATCTTCTTATTTCAGAATCCAGCTTTTCAGTGTCGAAACCTTGCCTAAACAGCTGATCAATGATATTGTCCATTGATCTGTTGTGTTCAACATCAGCCTCTTTAACCATTTCGTTCAAGTTCTTCTCTTTCTCAGCACTCTTCTTTTTCTTGTATGTGACATGAAAATCTTTTTGACTTGCATGTACTTTTTCAATTTCAGCTCCCTTCTCATCACATTCTCCTTCTCTTTTTCGGCCTCATACACACAATCCTTCTCTTTTTCCACCTCTTTATCCTTCTCTTTCTCTCTCTCTCCTTCTCCATCCTCTTTCTTTTAGCTTTCACTGCTGAACTCTCCCCCTTTTTAGGTGCATTGGTTGCAAGGGATTGAGTAGCAGAAAGTTGTTGGCTCAGTACATCCTCCACCAGGGGTTGTAAGACAGAAGAAGTCTCTCATCAACATTTTAATAACAAATTCGGTGAGCTGCGGTGTGATGAGAGATAAGGGATTTTGAGGGATAGCATCCATTTGCTCAGGGGGGTTTTGGTCCTGAGAAATGGTGCCAGAAACAGAGGCAGGTGGCTGAGAATTTTGTAGTGGCTGTGTGTTTAAGGGACCTTCAGAGGAAGGTGCCATCTGTTGGGTTGATGTGGTGGCAGATGGTCTTTCTCCTTGAGAGAGTTGGTCAAGTAGTTTTTGCAGCCTACTGACTTCCTCCTCTAGGATTGTGTTCTGGGCAAGAACATCATAGAAAAAGCCCAGGTCATCATCAGCAGATGCTGAATCACCTGACCTCCTGCTTGTAGCAGGATGTACATGCACTGGGTGTAGACCAGTTGTAGCATGTGCCCCTTTGTCTTGGAACTGGGGACTTCCAGCCTCAGGACTTTGTCCTTCATCAGCTGTTGCCTCTGGTGAGGTCTTAGTTATGTTACCAACCTCAGTCTGATCATATGCTGATTCAGAAGAGGTGGCAGCCTCACCAGATGTTCTGATCTCCATATCCACACCAGGAGATAGAACATTTAAACCCCGGTGTTGTGGGTTGTCAGAAGCATGTGTATCCTCTTCCTCAATTGCTGTTGTTCTCCCCTTTGTTGGTGGTTGTAGGGGAGGAGGAGAGGCATGCAGCTGAGTCAGCACATTGGCAATTATAATGGTTGGGCTTTGAGGGGCATTTGCATGGGGAGAGGGATAGAAGCTGATTGCATCCGGGAGAGGGATGCTCTTCAATGATAACCTCCTCAAGTGAGAGAGGTCTCAGTAATGTGGTTTCCCCTGAAGTGGTTGCAACAGGATCCTTTTGGAGGATACCTGTGCGGCTGTTGCTGGTTGAGTCTTTAACACTACTGGATGGTTTGAACCAGTAGGTTTATCCTGTTTGGGTGGTACAGGAGCATCATCAGGGGACTCATCTCCCTGATTAGCTTGTTTGGTTTGGATTTTGGCTTGGTGGGGACTTGGATCTGGCAGTTGAAGCTGTGGGTTCCCTTTGCTTGGTTTTAGCAAACGGGCAGCTTCTTTAAGGGATTGGTCGGAGTTATGCCTGGAGTATACCTCAGCTAGAACAGCTGGTGCAGGGACTCCAAGGCCAACAAGGCCATCAGTTTGTAATTCATTTAAAATTATGGCCATCAGAAACCTGGGATATAATAGCCATCTGTTTCCCACAGGTTTCTGTGCCAGATCTTTGATTTCTAGAAACACAATTTGTGAAAAATTTAAAGGTTGGTGTTCTAGAATTGATATAATACCATTGCCACCAGGAAGACATTTGATCCCATGAGGATGTCTTCGAGGCTAAGCAAACATTCACCATATGAATATTAATCATTCAGCATCAGGGAGTTCTTCTTCAGTATGGTAGCAGCTCGAAGCTTTCCGTCGTACCCATTGTTGATGAAGGACATATCAGTTGTGCCCTTCGGGTACTCAGTCACACAAGCAGCATCTTGTAATTTAGCACTCTACGAATGCTTTCAGGTGTAACCTCTACTTGTTTTTGTTTAACCAATGACCTAACAGAGATTTGGCCGTAGGCACATCAGTGTGAACATAGGCATTGGACCAAAACTGACTGAGTGACTCTGGGTAGATGGTCGGGTTAAGAGCAGAGCTGTATATATTGAGAATCAGCCATTAGGTCTATGGCGTGATCAAACTTGTCCAGAAGGCCGATTTCGTGAGGTAGGCGACGCAGTTATGTCGGGGTTTAGACTCATGGTTGCCATTTTTGAAAGTATGAAGGTTAGAAGAACGGCTAATGGAACGTTTGAGAAGAAGACAGGTATTTATAGGGTTGGGAGAGGAAAGGCTGAAAGAAAACTACTGAAGGTTTTGGTGTGGTCATCAGCTGTTTGAAACTACTAATGACGTGGTAAACCTTCAGAGGTTTAAAACGACTGACAGTGGTGGGGTTGTCATCAGTGTTATAAAACAACTGAAGACTTGGTTTTGACCATCAGACGTTGAAACAGCTGAAGTCTTGGTGTTAACCATCAGTAGTTATGAAACTACTGAAGGTCGTGGTTTTGACTTCATATGATGTAAACAACTGAGGACTTGGTTTTTGTCATCAGTAGTTGTGAAACTACTGAAGACAGTGGTTTTGCCATCAGTTGTTGTAACAACTGAAGACTTGGTATTAGTTATTGTAGTTGTGAAACTACTGAAGACTGTGGTCTTGCTTCAGTTGTTTAGAAACGGCAGTTGTAGAAACAACTGAAGAGAAATTACTCATCAGCTGTTTTCGTCAATTCTTAGCTTTTCAGCTGTTTCATACTGTCCTCAACACTTACTCATGAGACTTTTCATCTGCTTTTCAGGTGTTTCATAGGACGTCAGTACTTATCTGTTTTTACTGATTTCAGTAGTTGTAACTACATCAGTAGTTGTAACTACATCAGTAGTTTAGAACAGATAAAGTACTTCATACTTGTGAGGCATTTAGCCTTCAGTAGTTATAAAAACTACTGAGGATAAAAGAACTCATCAGTACTTATATGTGACATGGTTACCAATGATCATCAGTACTTATTACTGAATCATCAGTAGTTGTCACTTATTCTAGCTGCAGCATACCAAGCCTTAACACCAGGTTGTGGAAAGTTGAACTATCCAAAGGCTTAGTAAAAATGTCTGCAAGCTCATCAGCACTAGGCACAAACATAGGATTAATTAGACCCTTTTCAAAACAATCTCTTATAAAATGATCTAATTTCTATATGTTTGGTCCTAGAGTGCTGGACTGGATTTTTGACAATGCAAAGAGCTGAAGCACTATCCATTAATAACAGAGTCTTAGTCTCTGTAATGCCATAATCCAAAAGTTGATTCTGAAGCCAGAGTACTTGGGATGTACAACTTGCAGCAGCAATGTACTCGGCTTCAGCAGTGGATGTAGCAACAGATGTTTGTTTTCTTACTCTGCCAAGAATCAAACAGTTGCCTAGGAATTGACATCCACCAGAAGTTGATTTCCTGGTCAACTTACACCCTTATAGTCACTATCAGAGAAAGCAACTAATTGCAAGAGTGCCCAGTGGAATACCATAAACCTAGAGATTGTGTACCTTGCAAATATCTAAAGATCCTCTTGACTGCAATCAGATGAGACTCTTTAGGTGCAGCCTGAAATCTAGCACAAACACATGTAGCAAACATAATATCTGGTCTAGAAGCTGTTAAATACATCAGGACCCAATCATACATCTGTAAAGCGTTTCATCAACAGCTTTACCTTTCTGATCAACATCCAATTGTGTGTTTTGCACATGGGAGTAGAACAGGGCTTACAGTTTTGTAAATCAAACTTATTTAAAGATCTTTTGTATATTTAGACTGATGAATGAAAATTCCATCAGCTTTTTGTTTGATTTGCAAGCCTAGAAAGAACTGTAATTCTCCCATTGCACTCATTTCAAACTTCCTTTGCATTAATTTTGTAAATTCATCACACAATTGGGGATCAGAGGATGCAAATATAATATCATCAACATAAATTTGAACAAGTAGCTTATGCTGATCCACCTTCTTAATAAATAAATTTTATCTATGGAGCCTCTAGTGAAATTATTTTGCAGAAGAAAGTTAGATAATGTCTCATACCAGGCTCTAGGAGCTTGTTTCAACCCATAAAGAGCCTTATCAAGCTTGTATACCCATTCTGGGTGTTTATTATCCTCAAAACCTGGTGGTTGACACACATAAACTTCTTCTTTATTTTACCATATAAAAATGCACTTTTAACATCCATTTGAAAAACTTTAAGATTGTGGAGTGCAGCATAGGCTAAGAACAATCTAATTGCCTCCAGTCTGGCTACAGGGGCAAAGGTTTCATCATAATCAATACCTTCTTCTTGTGCAAACCCCTGAACAACCAGTCTGGCCTTGTTCTTAACAATAAGCCCATTTTCATCTGTTTTATTCCTAAACACCCATTTAGTGCCTATTGCACACTTCCCGGGGAAGAGGAACAAGCTCCCACACTTGCTGCTTTTTGAACTGAAGAAGCTCAAGCTGCATTGCTTCAACCCAGCCATTGTCTCTAAGTGCAACATGATAATTCTTTGGCTCTAGCTGACTGATGAAGAGAGCATAGAAGCAGAAATTGGACAATTGACTTCTGGTTGAAACTCCAGCATTGATATCACCAATGATTTGAGACATTGGGTGATTCTTCAGCTCTGATAAGCAATGAGATCATGCAAGTGTTTGTAGAACCTTCAGCAGCAACAGATGTTGATGTAGACTCTTGAAACCATGTAGATGGTGGCAACTCAAATGAAGTTGAAGATGCAGAAATCTCATCAGCACTTGTTGTGGATGAAGCTACTAAAGCTATAGGAGCATCAGGTTTAGAGGACACTGGCAATTGGTCACTAAACCTGAAGAGGTGAGTACTGCTATCATCATCATCATCATCAGCACCAGTAGTATCACCAGGTGGTGAACTGTTGACAGGAGCAACAGCAGGATTTTGATAAGGAACATATTGCAGTATGTCCAAATCAAATAGCTCCACAGGGCTTTGTGGAATCTTGTCCTTTGGAGATTCATTAAACTTAACATGTAGAGTCTCTTCAACCATCTTTGTTCTACAGTTGAAGACTCTGTATGCTTTGCAAGTTGATGAATAACCAACAAAGTACCCTGCATCCACCTTAGGATCAAATTTTGGAGTTGATCCCGTGTGTTGAGAATGAAACAAGGACACCCAAAAGCTCTAAGAATGAAATTAGAGGGGCCAAATGATGAAGAACTTCATATGGAGTCTTCATCAACCTCTGATTTACTAGAACTCTATTCTGTACATAGCAAGCTGTATTGACAGCTTCAGCCCAAAAGTCATTGGCAGTCCAGAATCAGCCAACATGGACCTTGCAGCTTCAATAAGGGTCCTGTTCTTTCTCTCCACTACTCCATTTTGTTCAGGAGTTCTTGGAATGCTAAACTGCCTCTTGATTCCCTTTGAGGGTAGAACTCATCAAGTGTATTGTTTCTGAATTCTGTTCCATTATCACTTCTAATACACTTGACTGAGAGGGAATACTGCTTCTCAACATACACCACAAAGTTGATAATCTTCTGAGCTGCCTCATCCTTTGAATGCAAGAAGAAAGTCCATACAAATCTGGAGTAATCATCCACAATTACCAGACAGTATTTCTTCTTAGCCATACTCATCACTCTCACAGGACCAAAGAGATCCATGTGAAGAAGCTGTAAGCAGGCAGTGGACTTAGGTTCTTCTATGGAGGGAAATAAGCTTTGTGCTGTTTTCCTTTTAAACAAGTACAGTTATCTTCACATTTGAACTCCTTCATAGCAGTCCCCTTACTAAACCATGGTTTATCAGCTGATTTATGTTTTTGAGATTAACATGACCCAGCCTTCTATGCCATAGAGTAGATTCTTGAGGGGAAGCCTTGGAAAATAGGCAAGGATGGCCTTTGAGATCTATTTTCTTGGAAAGATCTAAGGCATACACTCTTCCTGTCCTGTTGGCCTTCAGGAGAGTGTATTCATCCAACACCTTATCAATCAAACTTAGAACTTTGGATGACAGAATCCGACAGTTCTGACTGGTGAAAAAAGCAACATGGCCTTTGTCACACATTTGACTGACACTCAAGAGGTTGTACTTGAGATTTTCCACATGGTTAACATCATCAAACTTTATTTCCCCATTGGAAACAAAGCCTTTGCCGATGATGTAACCCTTTGCATCATTGCCAAATGACACAAACCCCTTCCTTCCTTGAGAGTAGTCATTAAGAAGTGATCTGTTTCCTGTCATATGCATGGATCCTCCACTGTCTACATACCAATGCCTCTGTGGCATGTTGAAGAACCCTGCAAAATACAACAATTAGTTAGATTTTGAGACCCAAACCTTTTTGGTTTTGGGCCTGTTCTCATCAACAGATGGTAACTAACAGGTTTGTTGGAAACAACAGCCTGAGAGGAAGAAGATGGTGAAGAAGAGAATCCTTTGGCTTGGACCTCCTTTTCTGTGGTTTCAACATAGGAACATCTAATTGGTTAACTCTTCCCATAGATGTTGAACCATCATAACCAGCTATGTCTGATTTTGTGATAAAGCTTCAGCTCTCCAGACACATTGGCATTGGAGTTTGATAAGTTCCTATGTTGCACCTTCTTCTTTTAAGCAATCTCAGTTGTTACCTGTTTAACCCCTTCCTTTTGGATTTCTTTTTGGACTTAAGGTTACAGGATTTGATGTTGCTGGTACAAATGTGGCTTCAAACTCAGTTTTCATTTTAACCATTTTCTCTTTAATTTCCTCTTTATGTTTGAGTTTGGATCCTCTTTTGTACCAACAATCATCTGTAAGATGATTGAACAAACCACATATTTCACATGGTTTCTTCTTCATCTTATGTTGATCATCAACTAAAGAGAATGAAACTACTGAAGACTTGTTCTTCAGCACTTTGGAAGCACTATTTGCTTTCTTGACTTCCTCTTTAGTAGTCTTCAAACCCTTTCTACTGACAGTTTTCTTCTCTTCAGTGCTGACAGTAGTTGGAGTTTGAACTTCAGGTGTTAATCTTGCTCTCCAGTCCTTTCAGGACTTCCAGAAATAACTCCTGAGTTGATCAACTCTTTGATCATGTGAGTGTCAGTATTTGAACATCAAGATCAGCTGATAGGTTCAATGAGGGAATAATACTAACTTCAACTTCTGATGGTGCTCTATCAGAAAGTGAATCACATGATGAGGTGGATTGGTTATTGCTTTCTCCATCAGATTTCACTTCTGCTCTTGAAGCAAAATCTGTAGGAGGAGCAGTGTGATTATAACCAATGCCAAACTTCACATTGGAAGCAGATTGCTTACTAAGAAGCATTTCAAAACCTTTGCATGATTGTACCCATCGATCACACTCTACTTGGGTGACTGCAAGGGTTTCTTTGAGGTCTTTGTACTTTTCTAAAAGTACCTCTTCCCTAGCCTTATCATCAGTGATTTGGCATTTAAGTTTATAATCTCATCATTTTTCTCTTTAAGCATAGACTCAAACTCAGCTTTTCTTTTGGAAATGATTTTTTCTAGCTCTATGTTCTTATTAATAAAGCTACATTTGCTTCTCTAATAGAGGCAAATGCTGCTATGCATGTTTCAGAACATAATTTGGCCTTAGCCTCAGAGGATACCTGTGATACCTGTGATGAAGAGCATTTGAGGATGATCCATCTGCAGACTCCAGAGCCATAAGTGCCAGATTCCCAAAGGACTGTCACCACCATGTTGACCAGCACCTGTGAACAGTTGTTCATGACCAGACATGTCATCTGGTAAACTGCTCCAGTCAACAACTCCAGGGGAAGAAGCTGTGTTGTTGAGGTTGAGGAGGTTGATGAGATTGAGATGGTTGAGGCTTAGGAAGAGCATGTGGTTGTTGAGCAATGGGGCTTGAACCTGACTGGTTTGTGGCATGTAATAACAAGGTAAGGATATGGCATTGGACCCTGAGGAACAAAATATGCAGAGATTGTGGTTGAGAATGATGACCAGAATTGACAGGATGTTGCCCTCTGTGTTGTTGACTATTGCCAGGAAAAGTCACAAAGGGTGCAGAAGAATTAGATCCAGATGATCTACATTCTCTAGCAAAGTGTCCAAGCCTATGGCATTTGTGACACCAACATACTCTTGTCAAAACCAACTTGGTTTTGCCAGAGAGTCCTGGGAACTTTCTTCCAGTTCTTTTGTAGAACTTCTGAGATCTGATATTTATCAAGGCCATTTGGCTCAAAATATCCATCTCTTCTAAGTCATCATCAGCAATCCCCTTGAGATCATCCTGATGAAGCATAGATTGTCATTATTACACCCAGTAAACTGACTATCAACACTCACAAATGCAGAATCAGAAGTGTTTGAAGAGAAATCAATATGCTCATCATACTGGCATTCAGATGAAGCATATTCGACTCATGACCAACCAAGGCAGTGTTTGCCTGGTACAAAGTTCAGTGAGCTTACCAGATGAAGCCAGTTCCTTTCTGCTCTATCTCTCTTTTGAATGTAACCAGTTTCCCATGAAGTTGGGTGAGATAGACTATCCAGATTTGCACTGGAGCGTAGGACAATTGTATATGTGTCCCATCTCTCAGGCAGTGATCTGAGGAATCTGTGGTTCATTTGGCTTTTGGTATATTCATGTTTAACCATTTTCAACTTAGAGATTAAACATGAAAACCGCTCAAACTGCTGAGTCAGTCTCACCCTTTCT